>CAEGAF010032859.1:0-74331 GCA_903067075.1 Micropoecilia bifurca | reverse complement strand
GGCATAGTGTACAGGAACATCTGTGCAGAATATGGACTGAAAGCCCCGAGATCGAAGTGGGAAACACCCCCAAAGGTTGTGGAGAATGACCGAGCTAAGATCCTGTGGGACTTCCAGATCCAGACAGACAAGATGGTAATGGCGAACCAACCGGACATTGTGGTGGTGGATAAAGAACAGAGGAAAGCCGTTGTGGTGGATGTAGTCAAGATACTGGAGGAGAACCTCAAGCTCCCAGGTCTCTGGTAGAGGACCTGAGCTCAGAGGATGAAAGCGACTCACCCGCGTAGGGTGAGAAGGGAATTTTTTTTAATATATGTTTGCTGTTTGCACAATAAATTGCCCTCTGGGGAGAACGTTTGCTTGACTTGACATGATAATTTCAAGTCAAGTAATGATGCAATGTTGAACACAGCTTTTTTCCCATGGTGCACAATGAGCACTGTGGGGAAAAAGAACTCTTGTGATTACCTGACAATGATATTTTTAACTAATAAAATGTAAGATTATTTAGGTCCTAACCTATTTAAAACCAAGTGATTTACAACCTATGGCATTCTTCTTATCGTTAGAATTTTTTTTTAAATATTTTCATGTTTATCATTAACGCCATCACCCTCCAGAAGAACAGGTGGCCCCAGAAAACAAAAAAGCCAGAAGCAAATCTCTACATATGTCAAACACCCTGTTTCCTATTTAGCATATGTAGGTGGGCCCCATATGGGACAAATGAGGGCAAACAATATGGGTCCCTGAAGGTTTTGTTTGTTTTTTTCCATGCTGGCTTCACATTGGTTTGTCCAGATAAATTCTCTGTCTGAAAAACCCCAAAAGATCTGTGATAGCCACCATGTAGGTGGTCACTTAAATGGGTTTTTCCATGCAGGGCCACCATGTAGAACCATTTATCCCTTAAGGGACCCACTTAAGTATGGTGAAAAACGTGAAAGGTGCTGGCCCGGAGAACAAAACATTTTACTTTTTGTGTCTCTCTCTGATATTTCTCAAAGATAAAACTAAAAATGTCCAAGTTGAGTATAATGGCACTGTAACATTGACTTATCAAGACAAAAGATAATTTTTAACCACCAGATCTCGTTGTGTTTTCCTGATCTGTGTTGGTATGTTGTTTGTTTTTGAAGTAATTTGTGCTTTATTTTAGTAAATGGAAATGTTGATAAAAATATAAAATGTACCAGTGAATATAGATTTTACTTGTTGGCTTTATTCGCTCCCAAATCTGGACTTTCTGTTGGAGTTTCATTTGTCAATTCCTTCTGAAATGTTTCCCTCTGCTGGTTTGCTTGTGTATTACATGAACGTGCTGATTCCAAAATGTGCACTTTTGTAAGAAAAGTTAGGCTTTACATATACATATTGGTGTGGAGAATAATTTTTTTTTTTTATAAAGTTCACAATAATTATTTCTTATAACAAATAACAGAAGGAAAACCATGAGGTTTGTATTTGCATACAACTACTTGATTATGCTACTTTGTTCTGTGTGAAATACAAATCTGGAGACCACTGAAAACCTCCTGGTTTTTCCACCAAATATTGATTTCTGAACTCTTCCTGAGTTAAAACATTAGTGTTGTTGTTTCTAAATGAATATGAACTTGTTTTCCTTGCATTATTCGAGGTCTGAGAGCGCTGCATCTTTTGTGTTTTTTTGACCACTTCTAATTTTCTACAAATAAATCTTAAATTTTTGCTTGGAATTTCGGTGACATGTTGTCAGTAGTTCATAGAATAAAAAAACAATGTTAATTTCACTCAAACATATACCTATAAAAAGTAAAATCAGAGAAACTGATAATTTTACAGTGGCCTGTTACATTTTTCCAGAGCTATATTTTGGAAAGAGACAATAACTGCTTAACACCAAAGCTGAAAAATACCTTAAGATGGAGTGCATAAGTATTTAGATAATTGTTATGAAGAAAGAAACAGGAACTATTTAAATTTTATCTCACTTTCGGCAACAGCTTGAGAAAGTGTCAAATCAGCATGCACATATGTACGTAAAAATCTGATGTGTTGATTGTGACTGTGTCCATAACAAGGCGTCTGAATCCATACCCACAGGAATACAACGGACGTTTTTTCATCCAGACCGTGGGTGTGTGGCAATTTGAAATTGGAGACAATGGCAAAACAGTCTGTTTTCCAGTGACTACTCGGTTTCTCTTGAGACACTAACTGATTAAAAATCTAAAGCTAGATGTCAAACTCATTGCAGAAACAGCAATACTCAAAATCCGTAGTTGTGGCTACAGAATCATCCAGATCATCTAGTGTTGAGGGGAACAAATACACAGATGACAAACCATCTTCATGGATATAAAGACAGGATGTCAATCAGTTTGGACAGATGTTATTCTGTCATCTGCTCTGGAAAAATGGGTTCATGCCAAAATTTAAAGGCAGTTCCTTTGATGTAACAGTCATTTTATGTCAAAATTTCCATTAAATCTGGTAGAAAATAGGCATATTTGACTAAAACTCAGGCAGAACAAAATGCACACAAAAGCCCTAATGAGACAACATTGAGAATCTAAATGTGGATGGGACAAACTAAGAAGATCCCATAGTCTTTAAAAGAGTAAAGTATTTAAATACCATATTCAGGTGTGATAATCTTTTTTTATTCTGAACTTATTTTAATCACAGACACGAAGCAAAAACTAATTTTAAAAAGTTATATTTTCTCACAAAATCTGGATTAAATTAGAGGATTTTAGGCAATGACATTATCTGAACTGAAGAGGGCAGCAATACACAAAAAACTTATTTTGCTTGCTTACATCAAGGGGAGGAAGAAGACAACCTACTATGATTGTTGCTAACAGACCTGTTAGCAACTGCTAACTACGTTGGGTAACGTTGCTCATAGGACGAAGTCGTCAGTAAGTACAGCAAATATCATAGTTACAAATGTGCTAAAGTTTTAATTTCAGCTTCGCGAACCTTCTATGGGTATTTCCCGAAACTACATTTAATTTAATAGGTTTGTTGTTCAAAATGTTTCCCACTAGTAGGTTAGAATATAAAGCTACGCGTTAACTTTTAAAGTTAGCAAAACCTAAAAGTTTTATGTTTGAAAGCGCACAGATTTGAAACGGGTCTTTTGCCATTATTATTATTTTTCTTTTTGATAAATTAAAGCAACGGGGATTTTTCCGGATATATTGTGAGGATTCTCTTTTACAACGTAATTAATTCAATGGGGAAAGCAGTATTTCTGCTCACTTTGGTGTTAGTGTGAAATATTATCTCCAGTGCTATTTAATTTTTATGTTGATGTCCATGCAGCTGGCAGCCTGTAGCACCGGATGAATGCACAATGACGGCGTGCATACAGTGTCGGTTAAGTATTGCTATACAGCAGCTCTTTAATATCTGCCCTGACTGTGCAGAAGTTGTGTACAATTAAGCTATCAGGATCCTCCTTAAATTACCGGGGGGGCTGTTAGCATTTTAAATCACATTTAAGAGAGTTAATGTTTACTGTTTATGAGAATTGAATGGCGCTGCAAACAGTCTAGTCTCAGTGCTCACATATCCTACAGAATCAGAACTTTTAAGGTTTTTGTGTAACTTGATTTATTTTAATTGTGTGTATGCTTCTATGTAGTCATTCTAAAATTACATTGCTTTTATAACTATTTGTATATGATCACTATGGTTCTATGTTTATTTTTTTTATCTCTGTAATCTTGGGCTTGTGCGTTAATAAAGATTAATTGACTGATTAGCTGTGCACTATGTAGGAGGTGTCCTCAATATGTAGTTGTCACTCCTGTTGCATAAAATACTGCGTCACTGGTGAGGCATATATGGCTGTGCTGAGGTACATTGGAGGCCCAGGTTGTTGTGGCCCATGTTCCAGTTATGTCAATGTGTGGTTCATAAAACACTGACTTCAGCCTCAGTCCACTACTTGTGAATCTCCACTAAACTTTTAAAAGGTCTTTTCTTCAAGGCTGTAGGTGGCCATGTTTGTGTGTCTTTGCCTGCCACACTTTCCCCTTCCACTCAACTTTCCATCAATATATTTAGAAAAGCAAACTTGTTTAGCCGGAGGAAAAATCACCTTTAAGCAATAACCAAATGAGCAAAATGATAAACATTCTTGCAGAATCGATTTAATAACTTTTTTTTCAAAACAGAATCTCAACATGGCCACACCAGTTCCTGTGCTTCGCCTACCGAAAGGTCCGGACCCGAACAGCCGAGGGTTCGACCCAAACTCTCCTCGCTTCATCGCTCTGTGCCGCACGTCCATCCCCACGTCAGCCGCGGCCGAGTCGGACCCCCAGCAGCTGCAGGAGGAGCAGCATGCGCGTTCGGTGCTGAGAGAGCGCTTCCTGCGCTGTCTGCTCGCCATGTCCAACAAGAAGGTTCGCTTCCACATGCACGAGAAGGTGAACGTCGAGGCCACGTTTGGGGCGTCGGACATCGACGTGCTGAACTTTCAGGTGTCCGACCTGCACACTCCCATCGGGGTGCAGAAAGAGGCCATCATCAGAAGTCAGGATGTCGTTTCATTCACATTTGATGTGTGACACTTTCCCATGTTTTGATCTAAGCGACGGTCTTCTCACTTCAGTATGATATTGTTGTACTTTACAAAAGTGTAAGATTCATATTCAGATCTTGCATCCAGAAACTGTTTAAGTGCCACCACAAGAGGGAGCCATTTATTCGTCATGGACAAAGTGTTTGGTATTTTGTAGACCTTTTGATCAGAAACCAAGCGCTGAACCTGATGCTGTCTGCTAGGAGTTTGATAGTATTGCAGTTTTATTCAGTCCTTCCTGACAAGCTGCCTGATATTAACAGTATAGCAACATGTCACCTAAATGGCCACAATTCCATCATCTTCTGACGTGCAACAAGTGTTATATGTTTATATTTCTCATCCTTTCTACATTTATGTTTTTGTATTTACCCATTTTTGTACTTTGTTTAAAAATAGTTTTGTTCAAATATGGTTTTGAATACCTTTCATTTTGACAAAAGGGAAGTACAAAGAAACTACATACAAATAAAACCTCAGCTGATATTTTTTTGAAACAGAAAGCTTGTTGTTGGTTGTTTAATAAAAAATAGTTTCCCTGTCATACAAGCAACTTTAAACTTCTTAGACCACATTATGACATTTGTATGTGGTATCAACAACCTGTTATAGAAAATATTGAGATAATTTATTCTCTTTAGTTAATCTAGACCGAGTTGACATGCAAACTGATATATTTTATTATTTACGCTTAAGTAAAAAGTACTCACTCTAACCTCAATGACCATCTTGAAAGCAAAGCAGATAAACTATGAAAGATTTAAGTACAGCCTGGTAGTAAAGCAGCACAAAGTACTTCTAGTTAAATGATTATCAGCAGATACAGGCACATCTCTTGTGAATCCTGTAAAAGGTGGTAAGAGATGAGCAACGGCTTTTGAGAAGTAATTATAACACTCAGTGTGGGAAAGATCATTAGGCAACTTCTGAACTATTCAAATTCTTTCCATCTATGGTGTTAATGATAGTTTGTGCAATCAAACTATTTAAGCCGGTTGTCGATTTTCCCAGAAGTAGACGTGCCAGCAAAGTGAAACCGTGCAACGTCCCGAGAAATGACAAAACTTAAAGGGTTGAGCCTCAGGCTCCATTTGCCTCAGCATGTTTAGTGTTGCAAGTTATGGCTGGATAGCTCATTTTCTCTCTTAAACATTTATAGTTTTCAAATATTCGTTTGAAAGAAGGATAGAAATCCTACAAAAATATCATTTGAAAAGATCAGATCAAAGTGGATTAAGTCAGGATGTGATGTTCAGCCTAATGATTGGCAAAAAAAACCCAACAAGTGCAAGCAGTGGAGGCTTGATGATCAAAGTTAGTTTTTGAAGATGCAGAGCCTGAGAGTTTTAGAAACAACTTGTTGACCACAAAGTCCTTTCTGTGCTAAATTATCCTAGGCATGATTGAGGCCACACTTCTTAAGATTGGATCTTGCCAAAGTGACAAAGTAATGATCTTTGGTGAGTCAAAGTTCATAATGTGAGATGCGGAAATTGACCTCTGAGTTATTGTTGCCAAACTTTCTCCTACAAGCAAATAAAACCTGATTTATTTGCTTGACGTGTGGCTTTTCGCTTTTTGCTTGACAAAAAAATGATGGCCATTTGAGTTCAGTCACAGTAACAGTCGCGGTAATTTTGTCCTGGTATCAAAAGTGTTTGCGATTTTGGCAGCCATGTTCAACAGTCGGTAACCGAGGCGGTAAGGCACAGACCGGAGGCTTTTTGCAGAGTGGGACATTAATTCATGTCGAGGATAAACAGCTCTTAAATGGATCAGATCGTTTTTGTTAAATGTCGCGCAGGGACCACTTTGTGACAGCAGAGAACATATCAATTATTTAAATCCTCGCTCATAAATTCATTTTAGAGCAACTGGATTCATCATTGTTTCTCACCAGTCCCTTTTCAAGGGAGCAGCAGTAGAGGAGGTGGTGGTGGGCGGGAGGGGGGGTCATCTACTGTTTAATCTTCTTAAAAGGTGTATTTTTCGAGTTCCCAATAAGTCATTTTATTTGAGTACCATTAGGCGGTCGTGTTGTGTCTGTCTCTTTTTGTACCTGAATTATCTGACCACTCAGTGGAGAGAGTCATCAGTAAAGCAGTGACTCATTCGCTCGAATCCCCCCCCCTCCCGTCTCCCCACACCACCACCACCATCATCATCATCTCGTTCTCCCTCTCACTCTCCCTAATCCCAAATATGACTTAAACCTCTGATGACGTCATCGAGCCTGTGTGATTCAATCAGGAAGCCCTCAAGGACAAACAATGTTAATTTTATATACGGAGCAGCCGTGCAGCGTTGTGATCAGCTGCCCTGAACCCCTCCGGTTCTGACTCTGATCTCCACTTTGTCCTCAGAAACGTGAACATTCATACGCGGGACAGACTGTAGTGTAATTTGTATTCACCGAGTCGAGCTTCATTTTAATCTTTGAACAACTTTTGATCAAAAAACCTTTCTTCTTAAGTAATCTTATGTTACTTTGAAACCCCCAGGTACTGGGGCAGTTTTTAATTAACCCCAGCCCCTGGTAATTTTCAGAGCATGTTTTGTGTGTGACTCAAGCCACTTTACTCTGACCTATGAATCATTTCAGCATAAACCAACTCCTAAACACGCACTGACAAAAACAAACTGTTGGTATGCAACCAATAAAACTGATGCAACAGTTTACATCCATTTAATTTGGGTAGAAAACATGCATGTTAGACTGCACTTAAGTTAAATTCAGACTAATAAGATGGTTTTACTGGTTTGGTTTGTCCTCTCACCACAACAAAATTTTGTCATTAATGCATTGTGTTGTTACTGAAGTTGGAGGCCTGGATTTCTTGTTGTTTCTTGAAGACATGACTTTCTGATGCCATTAATTTGCTTGTAGTTTTCACGCCCCTTCAGATGTCTTCATATTTTCCACAAACTCCACAAAAGACTGGAAATTAGTGAGAAAACCCCCCCCTGCCATCTCATTATGAAAAAATTAGCAAAATTTAGGAAGCCTGAAGACATATTAATTAAGTCTACTTGAGGGTATTAGAATAAATTCAGCATCACTGGAAGTAAAGTGCTTCTAGGCACATCTCCAAACCTTTCTGATAAAATAGAAACATTCGTTTTACATTCTAGATCCACATATTTAGCTAAAACGTGAAGCAATGATGGAAAATTTGCCAATGGCTCTTAAGGTATATAAATTTGTTCTCAAGCCCATTTGTGACAGCAGTTCTTATAAATGTAAGCATTGGTATAAAGCTATTAAGCCACAATAAAACATTACATTTACATATCTGATTGTGGATTATTTCTTTATAAAACTTTAATTGAAAAGTCTCTGTTTTATTTTGTACTTCATGGTCTGACACCACATTTATTTCATGACCAGTTACAGATAATTTACGTTGTTGTCTGATTTCTGTTTTTCCGCCTGCCTCACACAACCAAAGACAACGCAGGAGAAATAAGCACCTCAGTAGGAACAAGTTTAGAGTTCCTACGAAAGCTGAAAGTTTTGCTCCCTCATTTGCAGACTTGCACATGGACACACTGTCTCAATGTTATCTTCTCTTACTGTTTGCCTTTCCTGACAGTCTGCTTCTCCCTGATTTCGGTGGAAAAACATTCCTGCCTCCTTCTATGCATGTGTGTTTATACTTGTATGTGTGTGTGTGTGTGTGTTCGCAGTGTTGTATCAGTGCGTCAGTCATGATGGTACATGGAATCTGCCCTGTAGAGAACCACCGGCCAACAGGAAGCACATTCCTCTGCTTCCTGTTTGTGACCCTCTCTCACTTCCTGGCAAGTGTCTGATAACTCACAAAAAAACACTTAATCACCCATTTGCCCCGCACTGGTGCCAGCAGACAAAAATAATAAGCCAGTGACTTCATGAGTGGGTATTTTTAGCATTTTTCATTACCGAAGAGAAAGGAGAAGTTAATTCACTCTGTAACATTTGTTGATTTATCGGAACGAGCATTATCTAAGGTCGCTGTGTAGAATCCGTCTTACACAAAGTGGAACAGATAAACAAATATCTTGCGACTTCAGGAGAACAAAAGGTCCTCCATACATTTATGAACATGAGAATTCGCAGCGGGGAATCGATGCAGTCCGCAGATAAATCTGCAGATCCGCGTCTTGTTCCTCAAGGTTGGTTTAATGACAGTCTTTTAAAAACGACAATGTTTTACATCCATTCCTTATTTGTAGCCAATCCTTGCAGCTGTACGACAACATCGGCGTTGTTGTCATAAATGAGATGTACAGATGGATAAATGTCACATGGATTACAGTGCAGTTGTTTCTCTAACTTATTTTCCAGTCAGGGGTTAGTAGGTAAAGCATACAAAAATATTATTGAGGAATGATACTTCTATTGTGTCTCCACATGATAGAATGATACCATAAAAGTTGTATTCTCTCCTCTACCATCACAAAGGTAAATATATGAACTCCTAAGAACTCCTGATGCTGTATGTGGAATTACATTTTCTGCAATAAACACTCCAGATTGGTTTGACATAAAATAAAGAATTAAAACACCTCGTGCATGTAGAACTGTTTTTAAAAAAAATGAATATAAAGACCTTTGCCATAAAACTGAAATTGGGTCATATTGTATCTCTTAATGTTACATAATGTATATTGTTATGGAGCACCAAAGCTGAGATAATTAAAAATAAAAGCAAGTCAAGTTAGAAATAGTTTCACAGACACAAAAGGAAGCTGCTTCTTCCACCTCCATCTCAGTTGCCAGACATGAAACCTGTGAAACCTTTGGGTTGTGCTGAGAGGTTTTGCAAAAAAGAATGATTAAAGATTCTTCTTTCTGCATGGTTTAAACTCAAGGCTTCTGAAAATCAGCCAAGATTTCTTGCTTGTTATAACTTAGACATTATGAGTGACCATCATTACATTACATAATTGTTGGGATGATCCACCATCTTTGTACTCAAAGGGGAATTAATGGAGTTGGAGTGATGAGGTAAGACCTTCAGCTTTATTGCAGAAGCTTCATTTGTTTATAGTTCTGTCTGCCACTGAGTGAACCAGCGTGTACCTGGCCGATCTTAAACATTAGCATGAGCATTAGCACTTCAAGGGCTGGAGAGGGGAGACTCCTGCAGATAAGAACAAAGTTGAACTTTATGTGTGGGTTGAAAACGTGCACTTAAACCACTCCACCTTAAAACATGGCAGCAGTGGCGTCAGGCTGTGGGAGTGCTTAGAAAAAAGAAAATGTATCTGAGACTGCAAAAAAAAATTGAGACTAAGGTGGAAGTTTGACAAAAGCCCATGCAGCCAATGGGAAGGCCTAGATCAAAGTTTGTTTGTGTTAGAACGGTCCAGTTAAAGTTCAGACCTTAATTCGTTTAAGAATCAGCGGCTGGTTGTAAAAAGAAAATGCTGCGATGCTCTCAGGTCAGTCTGAATGAGCTTGAGCTGTGCTGCAGAGACGAATGGGCAAAAGAATCAGTATGTAGAAAGTGAAAGCACACAGAAATGTGTGGTTGTAATGTAAAACATACAAAAAAAAAGTTCAAGAGATGCAAATACTTTTTCAAGGCACTCAAGACGAGCTGAGTCATTTAATTGGACACTGATGTTATTTATTTAGGAAGACAATTTCTCTCCACTGCTGTTCAGCTACTCCAGCAATTCACTTCCATGCTGACCTCACATTTGCTGCCCTTAGAAACGTCTGCAGCTTGCGGTGTCTGTAATTGTGATTGCCGTTTCGATTTTCTGAGCTGTCCGATGTTGTTCAGCTGCGGCGAGCCGAGGGCAAACAGAGCAGCTCCGAGAAGGGCCTCATTTGTCTGATTGTGCAATGTGTGCCCAGCTTATTAAAACAAATTAGAAAACACAAAGAAGTCCTTCATGTTAGAGTCGCCAAACCGATTTCCTCACTAGTTTGCTTCGTAACCGGGCCTGTTACTAGCAAATAAATACCGTAACCGGTTAGCATTCAGCGCTAATAATCACCGCAGCTCTGCCTCACAGGGACGCATTTTAATTTCAAATGTATAAATCCTGACCAGGCGAGGCGTAGCCTGCATTTTGCCTGCTGGAAGGGGGGGGGGGGTGGGACGTTCCAGTAAGAGAGTGTTACAGAAAATAAAATGATGGATGGAAACTCAGATTGTGAAATGTCAAAATTAAAGGCTTCAGTATTTCAGACAGCTAGGATTCCCAACAATCCCTCAGTAATCCTTTTATTACGAATGTTCACATTAATCTTATCGTTTGTCAGCAGCCGACGCTGGCACAAGGATCCGGATTCATAAACGGTCGAAACATAGCTGCAGAACGTCGCTTCAAATTAAAACCCACGTAGTTTTCTAAATTGTAACTGCAGAAAGCAATAAAATAAACAAACTCTACTTTTAAACCTTGCAGGGCCTTAAAGTAGGGAAGCATATCGACTGGGTCTGCATTGGTTGTTCATCTGCGACATAATAAATCTACAACCTGCAGGACACGCGGGTGAAAGTTTTCTTGGTGAGTGCGTTTTCGTGCTGTGATCATTCCTACGGCATTGTTCTCGAGGTGTTGTCCAAGTAGTCAGACATGAGAAGGAATGGCTGAGTCACTCTTTGTCCCCGGATTTGTTTGTGATTGTGAAAGCCAGGCGTAGTGAGGGCAGGCGGCCTCACTTCCCACACTTAAGTGGTCAGGAGAGATAAAGAGGCCAGCAATGGATCATGCCAGCTGGACCCTGCTGACGTCCCGCCGCTGGAACGTTAGTAAATGACATATTTAATTAATTTTATTTGAGTTTTGTTGAATATAGTGTGGGCTGTTACTGAATTAAGGTTTTGTTGTTTAAAAGAACTTTATACAGACGCATCTCAGTTAATTACAATATTATCAACAAGGTTGTTTATGTCTGTTCAGGTCTCCAGTCCATCACAGGACACGACAGAGACGTGCAGGACAAACAACTATGCACACACACGCACACACACACACACACACACACACACACACACACACACACACACACACACACACACACACACACACACACACACACCTGAGGACAATTTACAGAAACCCATTGCTGTCACGTTTTGGTTTGTGCTACAGGACGCTGGAGTACCAACAGAGACATACAGTCACTAATTGAGAAACCAATAACAAACATTACCTTTTGTTGAGTGCCATCAAGAAACTCATCATTACAAATCACATATCGACCGACATGTTATACTGGCCAATATAACATGTTGGTCAATGTTATATTTATGGATATTTAGTGTAGATTTAAAGAAACAGTGTTTCGGCTCTTTTGCAGTTTTCTGGAGGTCTGTTCCAGATTTGTGTTGCATAGAAGCTGAAAGCTGCTTCTCCATGTTTGGTTCTGGTTCTGGCTCTGGGGACGCAGAGCAGAACCGGAAGACCTGAGAGGTCAGGAGAGTTGATGCAACAACAGCACAAAGTCTACAGGCGGTGATGTTGCTCCGTCTTCCTGAATTTAGTGAAACCCTGAACGATTTGAACCCACGACCTTTCTTGCTGCTCGGCAACAGTTTTGGAAAGTTAAATTTAAATATTACATAAACACATCACACACAAAGTAATATATTTCATGTTTACATTTCTGTCATTATTGATGATTTTTTTCCTTTTTTTCTGTGCCTCTCCAGTCTTCCCTGGATTTCTAAATTAAATGTAAAATTTACTTTTAGTCTGTCATGTGGACTTTGATCTGCTGAGCAACAACATCGTCCCGTTTTTATCTGGGCCAAACCACCATCCAAGTCACTTTGATCCACAGTTCATGAGAGATCACTCAATCAATCAAAATTGGTTGATTGCTTAACATTGTATAACATTAATCTTATATAAAGCAAACTGTTTATATAAGATAACAGGAGGCAATGAAAAGCATAGATACAATCAAATGAGAAATTAAAAAGCAAAACAATCAAAGTTCATTGTTATTCCTGAACTGCTGCTCAGTTCCTGCAAAACTACATTTTATTCCTTTTCTGTTGTGCAGTTTTTCCCTCCATTCCACTTTCTGTTTTCCATGGGTGCAGCCAGCTTCTTTAGCCATTTCCGTCCTTCTGGCGGGTATTCATAACTGTCTGCTGAAAAACTGTCGAGTCAGCAGTCTTTGCCATAACTCTGTTGTTCATAACACAACATTTATGTTTTAAAAGCATTTAGCTCTTCTCTTATAGTCATAATTTCTGAGCAAAAGTGAAAATGTGGTTTTTGTGAGTAAGGAGCCACGGCAATCAGGAAGGTTGAAATTTATCAGTGTGCCTGTGACAGACTGACATCACAAGTTTTACTCTTTGAATTTAACTAACGTTACATAACTTACTATTGAGGTAACCTGCATGCAGAACAGCAACTAGTTTTTATCTTCCTCAAATGCAGAGTCTGTGATTTAATCCAGCCTCTCCAGACGGACATGAGAGCTGAGGACGTTATCAAGACGATGCCACCGAATCATATATGGGAAGCTGGACAGTTGTGTGTCTCTCATGTCTAGACAGGAAGACATATGAGGAGGCAGGGAAGGGAGGGGAAGTGCTAATTAGGGTGAGATTAAAGTTATCTCAGTTCATCTATAAGTCTGTGGACCTCATCAGGGTCCCCTCCCTTTCCCACTGGAGTAAACACCGGAAGATGCTACTAATTAGTGTCTGTGAGGCCGAGGGACGCCTGACGTCCACACTGGTGGGACAAATGCAAAGCTGCAAGCCATCAGCCAGAGCAAGAGGTGAGTGTCACCGCGTTACAGTGGGGTTTATTCATGAGGTAGGTTGTCTAAAAATGAAATGTATAAGACACTTTGAGCATTTTGTGTTACTTCAGGCTATTATTTGTCTCACATTAAAGTTTATTTAATGATCTGAAATCTTTAAGATCATTTCTTATCATTTCTTCTGCTGTTGCATATTTCTTCTGCAACAGGTAAATGGGTTTCTTTTGGGGGGGGTTGACAGTGCTGTGCTGTAACTGTGCAGCTTTTATCCACTTCCTGTTATCCAAAACGCTCCAAGAGGCCGATAGAGGAAGTGAAAACACTGGAAGGCCATGAAAAGGTTTGAACTGTGAGACGTTTGAGAGCTGGGGGTGAGATTCAGTTTGTCTCCAACATCTAAACGTCTAAATTTCCATGACATTTATAATTCTAAGCTGTAAGCATCTAAACATGTTATGAGCTCAACAGTTCTTCATTCTCATTTTCTTTTTTCATCATCTTCGCCACTTTGGTGCTCAGAAACTAAACCACTCTTTGTAATTATTTCACTTTAAAACCTACCGGCATCCATCGCAGCGCCTCGCTGCAGCAGGCTGCAACATTTGCTTCTCTTGTTTTCTCCTCCTCCTCCTTCCCCTCCTCTCACTCTTCCATTCTTCCCTCCTAAAAGACATGATTTACTTGTGACAGAGACAAGGACATGGGCCTGTTAGCGAGCGCCTCTGACGTAGGCACTGGCGTCCCCTCTTCCTCATTATCCTCCCTTCATCCATCGTCTTCTCCCGCTCCTCTTCCCCATTCCTTACTCAAATTGGGGTCACCAACCTCCGTCGTGCGGGCCGGTGAATCATCAATGGGACTCTTTCCGCGGAGGGAGGAGGGACGCTGCCTGTCCAGGACGCTTCCGTCCTCCTAAATTATCAGGGTAACCCGACTTTGTCTGCTCTCTACTGTCTCTTTTCTTCTAGACCAAAGAAAAGAGAGATGGACTAGAGAGGCAGAGGATGAACGAGAGGCATGACTCTAATGCCTGCGCTGTAATCTCGGCATTCGCAACCGTTTTGTGCTTCATCGAATAGTCATTGCAGTTTATGTTAAATCCATCATAATTTATACACACACCAGATAAGCTAGTCCTAATGCACTGGGTAACCCATTGCCTGAGTGGTGCCACTTTCATTTGTGTTGAAAAAATGATGCAGGAACGCAATAAAGACCAATAAAATTTACTTTCAAAAGTACCCTTGACCTGGACATTTTACTTTTCAAAATGTTGGAGTCAAACATTTAAAATCTCCAAAATGTATCACACAATATGTCCAAAGTGTGAATTTACTGACACATTGGGTCCAGTACTTTGTAGAACAACCTTTTACTGAAAGTACACGTCTGTCTTTTGGGGTGTGTCTCTACAAGCTTTCCACATTCAGTTCAGTTCATTCAATTAAAAAATACTCTATTAATTGACTCCAAAGGGAAACTAAATGTTGTTGTAGCTCATCTAATTAAAGCGTTATTGTAGATGGTGAAGGCCATTTGCTGCAGCAGTCAGTTTTTCAGAATGCCTAAAGAAGCCTCTGACTGGAGACTAATGCTAGTCTCACGGCGACGATCTTCATGCTTGGCCGTGCTTTTCTAGATTTTACATTGAATCCTTCTTTGCATGATAATCTCCCTGGTTGTTCCAGACTTTTCCCCGAAACAGAACACAAATTTGATTTGCACAAAGTTTTTCCTAAGTTATTCTTAATGTAATCAACCAACACAATATAGACACAAAACAAGCAGCCATGTTGAATTTTCTCCCGTTGGTAAAATGAGCACCAGCACTGAAAGAAGACTACGTACTTTAGTCAAGAACCGTGTTACTTTCTTCACAAGAGCTCAAGTGCAAAACTCCTGGGAAGTCCTAATGTTCCACTGCAACATTTTTATAGCTAATATCTGTTGAACTGTACGCTTCTGCCAAGATTATGTGTCGAGAACAGACCGCTAGAACTCCCAGGGAACTGAGGTATGTCATTTTGTCCTTGCAGGCCTGGAAGAGAGAACAATATGTCCTTTTGAAGGATGTATAGACCTTTGCATTACAGACTCTACCTGAATGTTACAACTTAAGGTCATCTGGCAAATGCATGAATTCAAATAAATGACAGTGTGCAAAATTCCAACAATTTGATAAAAGTATTGGTTCTGAGATCAGTTTTTGATTGAATCGGTCACTAACATTAGGGAATTCCTTCCAGTCTGCATTAAAATTACAACTTGGAATATAGAGCCGCACTGCTCAGTCCTGAACAGCAATAAAAAATATATTTTGGCCGTCTAGTGTTTGGAGAGTAGCTGGGGATCTTTGATGCACAATCTGTGATTGTGTGTTTTTGTGGTTTGTTTAATATGAGATGAATGATCTCCATAATTAGAGTCTAGAGTTAGTGTTGAAATAATCACTCAATAACACATGAAAAACACTATTTTCACAGTTCTTTACGGCGCAAAATTGCCCGTATTTCTCAGTTTATGTCAAGTAGACCTAATTTTTTCATTGTTCCTCATAACACAAGCGAAACACAAAACATGAGAAACAGGGATAATAGACTCACACTCCCACAGAGGCTCACAAAACCAAATACAAGTCATGTGTTTATGTTCTTCCATTAAACTCTGGTCTTGTTTTGCTTTGGACACACAAATACTTTGTGTTTATAGCTGAGCTGAATGTAGAGAACAGCAGGATTGTTCACGTGTTTGTACGTGTGTGTGTGTGTGTGTGCGTGTGTGTATGCGTGTGTGTGTGCGTGTGTGTGTGTGTGTGTGTGTGTGTGTGTGTGTGTGTGTGTGTGTGTGTGTGTGTGTGTGTNGTGTGTGTGTGCGTGTGTGTGTGTGTGTGTGTGTGTGTGTGTGTGTGTGTGTGTGTGTGTGTGTGTGTGTGCGTGTGCGAGCGTGTGTGTGCGTTTAGGGAGGCAAAAGGTCAGTTTTGGTGTAAAAGCACGTCGACATGCTCGCAGCTTATTTGCTGATGCTATCTGTGAGAGGAATCTGAGTAAACAGTGAGGCCAGATAACAAGAAGAGCTCTTCTTCCTTCTTCTCGCCCAGTACTCCTCCCTGATGACATTTAGACCTGAATCCTCATGAGTTGATACAATCTCCCTGTAAAACTCAATTTAAACACGTTAGTCTTTAATTTCTCTGTTTGGTCCTGGTATGAACTTGCGTTTTGTCTCACTCTCAATTTTCTTTTTGAGCAAAATTGTAGGAGATTCTGGCTGCTGTAAGAAAGAAAGGGAAAAAAAACTTTCTTCAGCTAGGGTGGGGAAGCTGGTTCTATACAGCGCAGGAAAGATGGGCAACATGAAAGCTCATGCTCTGGTCAGACAACATGGACAGTGAAGTATTTAGCTTCCTGCAAAGAAAACCTCAACACACCAACCACAAAGCTAAACATGGCGGCGGCGGCAGCATGCTGTGGGATACTCTTCTTCATCAGAGACAAGAAAAAAAGAGTAAAAATGATGCCTGATAGTAGATTTGAAAGTTCGCCCACAGCAGTGCAGCAACCCTAAACACGCAGACAAAGCTGCAATGGAAAGCATAGAACTGCATTGTGTCAGTGTCCCAGTCAAAGTCCTGAGCAGATCGCATAGAGATTTTGTGGTTAGACACTGAAAGTCAAGTAATTATTTTGTCTTATCTGAGTGGGAGCTTCTTTGCAAAAAAAAAGGGAAATATAAATGCATATTATAAAATAAATGTATGTATTACACTTTATGATTATGCAATACTTTGCATCGGACTATTACATGAAATGTTTCAATGTAATCAAATTTGGTATGAATATCTGTTGTATATAGTGAGTATATATTAACAATCCTTTTCACGTTGAAAAAAAAGAGGTGGAGCTCCAACTTAAAGAAAAACTAATTAACTTGTTATATTCAATCAAATAGTCAAACTTGCTTTATTTACATATATTTAACATGACAACTCAATACTTTGATTACCTGCAACAAATAATTTTTTTTATAAGTTGGATCACCTGTTGTGTTTTTTTTAGTGCAGTAGGCATGTGTGGAGAAGGAGTGCGATCACACACACACACACACACACACACACACACACACACACACACACACACACACACACACACACACACACACACACACAATCTGTCTTGCGGTCTTAGGAGAGTCAGACCTACATGTTCTTACACCTGGACTCCTCTGAATCAGTGAGAACAGCCCGGCTTTGACCCCCACACATCTGGATCCGACACGCTGAAAGACGCCAAGGAGGAGCATAAATAACACCCTCACACATGTACAGTATGTCACTCACAAGAAATACACAAACGCAGACAGGCATGCACTTCCCGGAGAACAAATATACGGCTCGTCTCCACACATGTGTTTGAACGTAGACACACACACACACAGAGGCAGAAAGCTAAAGGGATCCCAGATTGTGCAACGCGTCCGTCTCACACATACACACCGGCACACTGAGTCCAGATGCAGATGGTCGGTGTGGTCATCGCATTAATCCTGAGCTTTTACGTTTTTATGTACAAAAAAAGACACTTGTGTTTTATTGTGCTGTGTCTGGGAAAAATATGTGCAGGTGCTGCAGCTGCTGGAGGGCATGTTGACCTCCCAGACGAGGGTAAAGTGGTGGGACATCCCAAAGCGAAGCGCGGATAAAACTCCATCTGTGCACAGTTGTTCTTCTCCAACATGTTTCCGGGCGACGAGTTACAATTGAAACCTGAAAAGCTCGTCCATCATGGTTCGAGCTCCGCTTTGCTACGACGCTTCCCCAGAGCCCCGAATACCAGAGCGATGACATGGACGTCAGAGCAGGGCCCGGTTCTGTCAGGGTTATCGTTTTACGTTGGTGAGAACAGCCTCCTGGTGCAGCAGGTCAGAGCAGGATGAGGCAGGAACGGGATTTCTTTATGTGTTAGGCTGTTTTCTGAAAAGTTGGATTGAGATTTTTGTATATGATTATAGTTAAAAAAAAATTGTTTTTTGCCAATTTATCTATTCTTGTTTTTAAGAAGAATCACGTGTGAAAATTTGATTCATAAGTCATTCCTTTCTTCATAGTTGAGCTGCTTCCAACAGTTCTTATATGTGTGGCATTGAAAAGTAGCTTGTTTGATGAGCTCAGCACATGTCCACCAGGCGTTTGCTAATTGCTGCTGCTGCTGCTAGTCTGGAGGGGCAGAGTAGAGGAGTCCTGAACGGTTGCCAAGGGAGATTCAAAGATTCATTAAAAATGCATGAAAGAATCAATTCAACACTCCAGGTTTGCCTTTGATCAGGGTAAAACATTACAAGATTACAAAAAGCTCAAAAAAGTCCGTTTTACATAACACTGCTCCTTTAAATACCCGCTTAATAGCATTTTTTTCTAAAGTTGTCTCAACCTCATCTTTAAATTTTCTTTTACATGACGACCGTATATTTGTGTCTGTGTACTCTTTATCTCTTGACTTTTCCATCCATTAATTTCCTAATCAGTGTTTCGGATCAGCTGTAGTTTCTATCTGCAGCGTCTGCAGCCCCCCTTCCCTCCCTGTATTTATCCAACTGTAAACAGTTTGCCTGCAGTGCAGCTGCTTATCCCAAAGACTGCTGTGCCCCTAAGGGGACAGGGGGGCCCAGGTGTTCCTGTTTGGGTTTGACGCTGTTTCTTATTTTTGGACTGACTGAGAACTCTGCTGCTTGTGGACGTGGCAGGTCACTTGTGTGTTTATTTATTTCAAACTGGCCAATCAGCCAGGCAGGTTTGTGTCAACATGAAGGGCCAGCTTCCTGTTATTACTGACCACACACACACATATACATGCGCATATACAAGTCAGCAATACATATACATACCGCAATCACACGACAGCATCCGCAGATTCTGAAGGACAGACGGATGGACGGCGTGAGGCCTGTTCTCCTCGCGTCTAATTCATCGGATGAGTTCTCACTCATCATGGTTGTTCTGTAGCTGAACAGTGTAAGAGAGATAAGACGTGTTTAAATGGTCTGTTTTATTTAATTTCATTCCATTCTGAATTGAAACTGTTAACCAAACTGGGTTATGATAGGGGAAAAAGTTATATGTAATAGGGAATTATCAGGACATGATAAATATTGAGAAAACGATCAAACTATAATGCTGATACTGGACACGCTCAGCCAGAAAGACTAAGGAAAAGCTTGTCTTTCTTCTGATAAAACTAAAGGGAAATGGGCTCAAATCTAAACTGAGATTTTAATTATTTTGACAGAACAGACAAAGCTGAGCACAGATATTATTTCTCAGCATAAATAGCCAGTGGCGATAATAATAGACTTCATTAAGTTCCTGCCGGGACTGTATGTGACAGGTTAACACAAAGTAATCCATAAACATGAAATAGTTGGAAAAACAAACTCGGGGTGCCTGTGTGTTCATCCCTCTGGATGAAATCCAGTGCAGCCAGTTGACTTCATTCCCCGAGTTACTGAACCCAGTAAACATGTTGCATCTTAATGACTTTATAAATCCAGCTGCTCAGAGGTTTGTTGGAGAACATCAGTGAACAAACATGTCAGGTCAGGGAGGAAGATGTGGACGGCAGAGTCCAGTCCGTTCCAACACAGGCAGATATCTTGAATTGATCTACTGCTTGGTGTGTGTGTGTGTGTGTGTGTGTGTGTGTGTGTGTGTGTGTGTGTGTGTGTGTGTGTGTGTGTGTGCGCGCGCGCGCGTGCGTGCATGTGTGTGTGTGTGTCTGAGAGAGAGAGAGCGCGAGCGCCGCCTCCCTCTCAGAGTTGAATTACTGAATGAATTTGTGCAGCGGTTGTAGTAGCGTCTAGAGAGAGTAGGCGAGTGTTTGTCCTTGAGCGAGATAATGAATGGATACTAACTTTTAGGATGCTGTCTCACGCACACGCAAACACACACACACATACATACACACACACACACACACAGAGAGAGACACACACACACAAGGGATCCATCTCTGTTTCTGTCTGCGTCCTTGTCTTTTAAAGTCTGTTGGAGAAGGAGTGACTACTGGAGCTCCTTTCATAATTTTTATTTTATTCTAGAGTATATTTGCAGTCACGACTGTCACGATCTGTTTTCTGTTTTCCAAAGCTATTAATGATCAATCCAAATTCTTCTGGTCGTCACGATACCTTTGATAAACTCTTTCATTTATGGCTCCATAAATTCCAGGTTCCCTGAAAGACTCGTTGATTTAACCCTGATTAATGTTCAGCAGTTTTACGTTGTCAAGATAATTTCCTCCAAAATGCAAGAAAAGACTTGAAAGAAAACAAAATCCTAGTTGAAGCAGTGAAACATTCTTGTGTCCTTAAAGAGCAATAAAACAAATTCAGTTCACTCCGAATGTTTTGCCGTTTATTTGTTGCAAGACCGAATAAATCAACTAACAAAAATCTACTCAAAAAGTGTCATTCTTGTTCCTGAATAAGAGACATTGGCGACTTCGTTCTAAAATTTGAAAAAAAGAAACACGACAAAAATACTTTATAGTGCATTCAGACATTAGCTGGCACTGAGACAATACTGTTTACAATTAAGATGTAGACTTCGGCAGATAAAGGTTTAAAATATGTTTTATTGAGCCATGAAGTGTGTTTGCTGAATGTAAATGTTAAAAGAAAAACACTGAAAACGGAGCGTAAGTTTTCATGTACGTTTATTTTGGAAAAAAATAACATACAGACAAGCAGGTGTACCTTTTCTAATAATCAGTGAAAGGATTTTTATTTGTAATTGTTTCTTATAATGACCGACCAGGTTTTCCACAATTATGTTCTGATTTTTTTCGTTGCGAACCTGAATGCTGTGGTGGTGAGATCAATTAAACCAGGGGAGAACAATCTACGAAACGAAACACAGCAGAGAAAGACCAGAAAGTTTAAATGTGACTTGAATGTGAGGCTGTGGATCAAAATGCACAGAAAGCAGAAAAACAAACGGAACGAAGAAACCCGACGCAAAGGAATAAACCAATATGGAAAAACCTGAACACCAATGATTAAAAAACAAATAGCTTTTGGCCTGACGTGCTGCTAATGCTGGACTGTAAATTGTGAGCCAGTGTAACATTGTCTAGTCGGTCTGGATGCTGATGACTTATTATTTCTTGTGACCAACTCTAACATGGAGCAGAACGACGTCTTTGGGCACGACTGCATTCAACTGAGATTCTAATAAATGTTGCCTCTTTAGTGAAATATCTCCTGTTTATTTTGGTTTCTCAAATATAAACTTACCCTTGACAAGTTAATGAAAGGTCAGAGTCACAAAGTCGACCATAAGATGTTTAGATTAGCACAACATAACACACAGTTGACTACAACAACAAAAAAGCAACTGGGAGATTAGTGGTGCTGAATGAGAACCCATGTTTGCACGACAGTGTCTCTCTGTAGATTGGAAATGCTTCTGTGTGTGTGTGTGTGTGTGTGTGTGTGTGTGTGTGTGTGTGTGTGTGTGGATGCGTGTGTGTGTGTGTGTGTGTGTGTGTGTGTGTGTGTGTGTGTCTTCCGTCATGCGGGACGTGTGTGTCCTCCTCAGTGGAGAGGACTCGTTCATAGCAGCAGCTAATGAAATCTCATCTTCGTCTCCCTCTCTTTTTTTTGTTCTGCTCGTCTCGCTGACATCCATTCGTCCTTCCTCTACTCCCTTTACCCGCAAATCATCCTGCCTCTTCTTCCACGGCGTCATTCCTTCTGTAAAACCCTCTCAACATTTACAAATGGGGAACAAACAAAAAATATTATTTATTCAAAACATGAACAAGGTGATCCAAAGACATTTTTTTCTTGCTGGAGACTTTTTTTCATATGTATCGCAGGTCTATTCTATAGATTCAAGACATTATCAGACTTCATCCATTATGTCTGTGGATTCCCCAGGTTGCTCAGTCTTTCTTCCTCATGTGTGATGTGGACCTGTCCAGATTGCACCCTGTCTCTTGCCTGGTGACTTCCGGAGATTGGTTCTTGTCCCTGGGATGGACGAGTGGATGGCTGGATGGAGTAAAAACCTTTTTACTAAGAGCTGTGCTTGTCCTCATTTTGTTGAATCAGCAAAAGGCCTTTGCGTAGCGAGTTGTAGCGTTGATAAGTCAATGAACCAGCAGGATGTTCGGGTTTTGGGCCTCTGCAGCCAGTGTTGCTCTCTCTCTCTTCAGTTTATTATGTTGAAAGTTTTAGCCTGCGTCCCTTTCAGAGGGACTTTGCACTGTTATGGAAAATCACGTTTTCAACGTACAACAAGTTACCTGGAAGGCGACTAACAAATTCCAGGGACTCGGATGGGCTGTATCTGTACTCATCACCGTGCTCAGAGGTCAAAGTTCGGCTGAACTCTGACATCAAGAAAATTCACACTGTGAGAATATAGATTTTAGAGTGCAATGTTTTTAAGTGTTTGTGGATTTTAGCTGTCACCCAATGGAAACAGGTGATTGTTGCATCTTGTTCAACCCAACAAGAGCTTCTGGTGTTGCTCTTCCCAGCATCGCTGACCGGTTTCTGCCTTATCTTTTTATTACTTTCAGAGAAACATCCACTCTCTGTGTCCCAGACCGTTTTCTCAAAATTGGCGCAAATAAACAAAAGTCAGGAAAATTCTTCTATAAACTTTTGTTTATGAGTTATCAAATTTACTTTAACTTGTATCAGAAAGTTTTAGTCTTAAGAGTGTTGTGGTCTTTCAGTTTAATTGTAGAGTATATGTGGAACATCGAGGGAAAACATTAAAAGATTCACTGAGATTTTATTTTTTTTCCTTATAAAAGCTGTGATTTTAACAGGGCTTGTGTGTGTTTGAAAGCATTTGCATTGTTCTTGTTTTGTCACTTTAGTTTTGGTAATCAACTTTTTTTTCACCAAAATTTCTGCAGCATTATTAATCAATACACTTAACCGAAGTGAAACAAACATATGTTAGGTTTGAAGCAATAATTATATCCAACAAACAAAATGGACCCAATTGGTGTAAAAGTAAAGGTTTGTGTTAAAGTTACACAAAACAACAAGCGCAGACATGTAAACACGTTACATATAAAGTTAAATTCAAGGAAAAGTGTCCATATTTGTATAATGCAGTCAACATCCTGATGTGGCAGCAGTCGAGCAATGAAAATGTTTCACCCATGACTCAAACCGTTCTGTGTGAAGGAAATTTTGATTTAGGGAAAAGGCAGCAGATGTCCAAGTGATTAAACTCCGCTGTTTCCATAAGTTGCTGCAAACAGCATATTACCTTAGGCTGAAGTTTATCAGTGTCACCTCAGTGTTTTCATTCAGAACTGCCCGCAGGTAACAGAGTTAGTTTCCATGGTTTACGATAAAGGGATTTTTTTTTCCGTTCTCACCTGGTCTCACAAGAAGTGATTAAAAACTTTAGCTTGCTCATTTGAAGAGATACAAAGGAAAACTACTAAAGCAGGTTTTAACATTTTTTTTCCTGAAGCAGTTGTATCTTCCTAGCAGATTCAAAAACTGATGCATCACAACTTTTACAAGAATCCAAAACACAGGACAAGATTTATTTTTTTATTTCTAGGGAGGAGAAGAAAAAGATAATAAAATGCTAAAATGACTCATCCAGACTTTTTTCTTCTTGTTACGCTGCAGAGAACAACTTGACTTTTCTAGAGTTCTTAATGTCAGGGTGATCTAAACATGTATGATGTTTGCTAAAATCTTCAAGGAAACCACTTTCCTGTTTCCAAAGTGGCTACATGCTTATCCCATCCTGCAGCTGCATCCAGAGCTTCAGTAAAGACATCCCAATGAAACAATGAAATATGTGTTGGAAGGAGTTGAGTTTTGTTGTTCTAAATCTAAGGATTACATAACATTATGTCATATTTTAAGAGTTAAAACTCTGGAATCTGGAGAAATATTTTTAAAGCAGAAAATTGATGGGATATATGGAGCACGTATTTACCAAACATTACAGCCATCACTGAAAAATGGATTTATACTGAGATCAAGTTGCTCACAAGTTCACTGATTAGTTGAAGGCAATTGGGTTTTTCTTTGGTTGCAAATTCTGATGCACACCACGCTTTATCAGATTTTTATTTGCAAAAAAGGTTTGAGAACCATGTAAGATGTTCCTTCCACTTCCCAATTACACACTAATTTGTTTTGACCCCAAATAAAACACACTGAAGCTTGAGTTTGAAATTTGACACAATATGAAAGAAAAAAAATAGCATTGTTACTTCTTTACAGGCCCTCTGAAGACAAACCTTATCATTTGAGTGTTTAGAGTTGATGCTTCTTGTACGGAGATGCTGTGTCACCTCTTTGTCCAGACACTCGCCGCTTCCTCCTCCAGCTGCTGAATGACGGATGATATATTATGTGTGACAATTTGTTGAGAGTGGATATGGAGAGAGGTGGTAGAACGGGGGATAAATCCAAATCCCTTCTCCTCCTCTCTTCTGGATGGGGCCTCATTAATTGTTTCCATGGAGGGAAAGAGGAGGTGGGAACGCTGGGATACAGGACGGATGGATGTTAGGGAGGCGGAGAGCTATTTCTTTAAAAGTTTGTCTCCACCTCCGTCGGAAGTAAATTGGAGAGACAGTTGAGAGCTTTTCCAGAAGATGGGAAAGCTGGAGGCTGAAATCACTGCCCACTTCTTTTTTTTCTTATACGAAAAAGTGTAGATTTTTTTGATGTGGGGAGGCAGGCAATTTCTTACTAGGTTAACAGCTTTCAGAGGGAAATTGGAAAAACAACTGTCAGTCAAGCAGTAAGAAACAAGAAAATCAGCTGGAGGGACAGATATGGTAAAGATGGGAATGAGAGCAGATGTGATGCTGCTGTCAGCCACCTTTAGCTTTCAAAAAGAATTTTCCAGTTGCTTCCAAGGCAATTTGTGCAAAATTATTGTGAGCAGAGTTTGTCAGCAGTGAAGTTAGTTCTCTCACTTTAGTGAAGAAAGACTAACCACTCCTCCAAACAATGATCTTCAGAAAAGCAAATAGGTTCCAAATCGAGTCCTGCCAGCAAATAAGTAACAACGATCTAACTTTTTCAAATACTGAGCATTGTCTGAAATCATCATCTTCAGCTCAGCAGACCTTCAGAGCAGCTATGAGCTGTCAATGTTATTCTTGCTTTGGGAACAGTGACTGATCTGAAACACACAGCATCCAAACTTTCCACACTAAATCTGCCATGGCTGGATGTGTGGGCGTCATTGTGACACAGTTGTTAGCACCGTTTCCATAGAGCCACGGAGTTTAAACCGGGTCTTTCTGTATGGATCAGTACAGATGTTCTCTCCATGCATGTGTTGGTACTTACTGGGTACTGTGGCTTCCTCCCAAAGTATAAAAATATATGTTATGTTGTTAGTTGAGAAGTGTATGTATAATTTTTTACCCTGTCCATCTCTCTATGCATAGGCCATGATCACTACAGGTACACACATGCACACACACACATACAAACACACACACACACACACAAGCTACCATCCTGCTTGGATTAGAGGGGAAAGACAACGGATGGATGAAGACCTGTGCATAATACAGATCCCGTCTTGACAAAACTTAGCCTATGTTAACAGTTTCATTAAGTTACTGTGTTTGATTTGTTGTCGAAAATGTAAAAGTAGAAAAAAATACATTTGAAATAAAAATATACAGGGTTTAACTTGAAACCTTGTCTTTTAGAATCAGACTTTTGAACATTACAGCAACAGAGAATATTGTATTCTGTTTTAAATGGTCCATGTTGAACTCAGAACTGCACTGAGAGGAAGACCAAGACAATTCCTCACATGAAGCAAATAGGAGATATGAATGCAACAATAAATATCTGTTTTCAAGTGAAGAATCAGATATCAGACAATCAAATGATAAAGGAGAAACACTTCGCCACAATAAAATATGTTTTTCTTTGGCAGTGATAATTGTATCAAATACTTAATTTATCATTTCCCCTTCTCGCTGGTCCCCACTTTGGCTATGGACACAAACTAAAGGTCTTTACTTTTTGTCGATCATGTGCTTCTGTTCAGGTCATGGATTTCATCATAAACCTAAACACTGAAAAGACAATAGACTCGTCCTTTGTGTCAGAAGTTTGTTTCTGTTTGAAGAGGAGCAGTTAAGGCATCCTGGTTTATGAGTGATGCCAAGATAGAACAGGAGACTGATAGACAGAAAAGATGATTCATCTGCGGTAACGAGACTGCTGCTTCTTCTGTAATGAAAACATTGAGCCGAAGCAGCTCTTGACGTGCCGATCTGTCTCCCTCATTGATGGTCGAAGGATTTGATTCAACGTGCCAAATTCTGGGTACAAGCAGCCGATATCAGCTTCTTCCAAAGGACGTCCGAGGTCGGCTTCAGAGATAATGTCATCCAGGAAGAGTTTGGGCAAGACCCACCGTCCGCTTCAAACAAAGGATCACAAGATGACTCCTGCTCTTTGGGTTTTTCAGGGATTTCCCGTTGAGACGCCAGAGAAAACACAGAACTTTTTGGAGTATGTCTTGGGAGAAGGTGGCCTGGGTTTCCCTGTTGCCTCCCCCACCAGATCTCAGGGTGATCAATTTAATGGATGGGTTGCCTTTGAGACTCAACGTTCTGATTGTGTTAGGATGTAAACGTCTCAAGTCTCCAAAATTTCAGCAGCAAACTCAAGATTTGCCTTTGCATTGACAAAATCTGGTTTAACAGGTTAAAGTTCATTATGTCCTAAAGCACTTCGTTGAGAGAATGACAGGTACATTTCCCCTTCCAGTGTTGATGACTGAAGGTCAGCTAAGTAGGTCTGGGTCTTTAATTTTAGGCGTTGACAGCAGCTTACAATCTGCAGGTAATGTAATACATTTCTAAAGTAATGTCATTATTCACTGATTAGTCAAATTTTACCAAAACCTTCAAACGCCCTGCGTCCGGGTCCGTCTCTCTGTGTCTGTGTCTCACTGCAGTGGGACAATTACTCCATCTGGGGATGAATGAGGTCTGTGGTTGAGTTTGTGTGTGTGTGTGTGTTTGCACAAGAGTGGACTAGAAGAGGGAGTGGAGGGGACAAGGGAGGAGGAGCCCAGGGACATGGGTGAGTGATTCTCCAGATGAGATCTAATATGAGAGACGGTGCATCCTAAAGAGACGTTTTCTCATGGGTTTACCTCATGAATACAAATTCACCCGCACCCGCCCGCCCGCTCCGTTCTGGAAGGACGGATGCACCTTGCTTCAACCCATCATGGAGAAACCCAGCAGTCCTGCTCTCTTTTTTTTTAAACTTTGATCCAATCACAAATCTCAGATGCGGTGACTTCATGGCAGCTCTCATGAGTCATCCATTCATACCTCTTTTCTGTGACTGAGTCTCTTCACTCTGATTGTCACGAGTATTTATAATGACGGAGGGACCGTCTGCGAGCATGCCGGCTGAAAAAGTCAAACGTTGCCAATGAAACGCAGCAGGTGAGTCTGTTGACGGAGGGGAACAATTGGTCTGCCTGTGCGCGCCGACCTCCAGGGCTATCTTGACCAGTTCAGGTAGATCAATGTGTTTCGTTTTAAAGCGGCAATGAGGGGGGTCAGGATTTATATGAAAGAGACTGAGAAATGCCTCCGCATATTTTACGATCTGACACTCAAGGAAAAGTCAGAGTTACACTAAGTTTGCCAGCTGTGTGTGTGTGTGTGTGTGTGTGTGTGTGTGTGTGTGTGTGTGTGTGTGTGTGTGTGTGTGTGTGTGTGTGTGTGTTCCTGGGAGAGATAGAAAGAGTGGGAGGAAAGGGGGAGGAGATACAAAAGGGAGGAACTGAGTGGAGAGGGAAGGAGTGAGACACAGTGAGGAGGTTTAGAAACAAGAGGGAGTTATTGCCAGTGATACAAGTGAAGACACACACGCTTGTTTTTCTCTCGCGGCCACCAGCTGCGATTTTACCAGACAGGGCTGGAGGTGCAGGAGAATAAGAGGAGGGCGGCGTTCACCAGCAGAGGTCAGGCAGGCAGAGAGAAGGGAAGCCGGTGGATGTTTTTAAGAGTTTGCTTATCTGACAGTGACAACAGGATGAGAATTTGAGCGAGGAAAGAAAAACATGGATCAAGCAGAAATACCTAAAGAGACCCTGAACACTTAGCCCGGCTGGTCCTAGAGGGGCAGGCAGAGACAGAGACAGGGCAATTAGTTCACTTTGCCTTTTTCTGTCCAAAGGAGCGAAAGAACGAGGCAAGGGATCGTAACACTGGAGCTCAAGGATAAACCATGGACTCTGCATACATCCCACCACACCTGGACGTGAGTACTCCATCCTTACACACACACACATCTATCTGTCATGCAACAGGCCACAGGAACAGCGCTGCTGAACCCATTAGCCACTCTGGGGAAAAACACACACATGCAAACATTCCCCTAAAACTGTTTCCTTTTTTAACTCAATCAAAACCTCATCCCGGTAAGCAACCTGTCTGAGAATAATGCGCCCATTATGAGTTCAAAGAGCATAACTCACCACCGCTTCAGCATGCACAGCATGATTTGGCTCTCAGCGTTAACACTCGTCAGATTTAATGCAAAAAGCAGAGCTGTTTTTCTTTCTTCTTTTTCCTTTTTTCTTTCTTTCTTTTTTTTTTTTTTAGTTCTGTGTTTCACATCCGTTTAGCTGTCAGACGCGTAACGAGAGCGGTCTCTGAGCTTTCGGCAGCTGCGGGTTGGACATGTCAGTGTTTCCACTGATGCTGGTGAAAGTGCTGCGCGTCAGCATGGGGCCTCCTGCAAACCGCAGCGCGCCACCGTCGCTGGGACCTCCAAGCATCTCCAGCCGTGGAAATAAAGCCGCGGGAGGACGGAGCGCATTAACGTCGCTGTATGGCCTGCAGATGAGAGCAAAGCGCTGTGTGTCTCGGTTACCTGACGGAGCAGGTGGAGCAGCGGTTCTCCTCTGATCTCCTAAGTGTCAGCTCTCCACGTCCATTCACACACACCTTACTGCATCTGTCTGTTTTTATCGCATGTGTGTGTTTTTTTCTCCAAATCCCATAAGACCCTAACAGTCTGTTATGTTAGTGTTTCTTTTTTAAAAAACCACATTACTTCAGCTGTCAAAAATCATGTATTACATCCACATGTTAAAGTCGTTCAATAAGAACAAGAGCTGCGTCTTTGTGAGGCTTTGACCCGATGATACCGACGTCAATTTTTCTTTAACATCTGATAAAAAGGCAGAGAGCAGAATGTGTTTTCCTAGCCTACCTGCAGTGAGTGGTCATGCGGCGAAGCCATGATGTGTGTGACAAACTGTTCCAGAGTTTCTGAATGAACAATTACAACCTTGTTTGTACTTCAAGACAAGTCAGGTGTCTTCAGTTAAAAAGGCCTTGAGGGTAAAGGTTAGCACCGCACTACAACCTTCAGATGTGTCTCTGGTCCAACATACTTGAATCAAATGGCTGAATCACCTCAGGTGTGTTGAAGAAGGGACGCATCTAAAAGTTGCAGGACGCCAAACCTCGAGGACTGGACATGAAGATTCCTGATTTGGACCTTTTACAGTGAGATGTGCAACATTTCCACATCTGGTATCCTCCATGGCAGGTGGAGCTTGAAAACTCAAAAAGATTAAAAAAAAATAGAGCAGCTTTCTCTGGGCTATTATACCTTCCTGAAGTCTTGCTATCACTCGCTATCTCACAGCCTGAAGAAATGACTGACGTGGCATTTTGTACAAAATACAGTGACTCTTCTGAACTTAGCACGTTTTTATACTTTGTTGGTGGAGACTTTGTAGACTAGTGAAGGCAAACAACATTCAAACTCAATTGTTTGAATGTTTGATTGTTTGAATTGTTAACATAGGTCTCTCTTCATCATTTGTTTTTAAATTTACAGTATGTTTTTTTATATTTCCTTTAAATGAGAAAAACAATAAATATTAATAGTCATTGTGAGTTTGGTATGCAATAATTAACTTTTAACAACTAGCAGCAACCAAAACAGTTCAGTTCTTGTCAAAATGTCTTTGTATTACATTTTTCTAATGTACTGTAATAAGTTCACAGTAACCCTGTAATGGAATGACAGTAAAACCTTAATAAAATCACAGTAAAATTACTGGGAGGTTACTGTAAAGATTAAAGCAATTTGCTGCCAGTAATTTACTGTAGATTTTACACTTATTTATTTACAGTGTGTCCAAACACAGAGCAGTCCCTCCCAGCCGGGTCTAGACATCCACCCAACCACCTACACCCATTTCATTTTTAAACTGTGAAACAAGCAGTCACTGGGTGATGTGCTGATAGCCATTACAGGATATAAATATTGATCACCTTTTGTCTTCAGTCAATTATTGCATTTCTTTTGCCTCTTGTTGGTCTATTTAGGCTAATAATCTAGAGCCTACTCAAAAATATTCTAATTTAGACATTGACGCTGATCTGTTTCTTTGTGGGACTTGCAAAGAGATAAAGAAATAGACTCAAGAAACCTAAACTAATGAATATGTCTTAATGTAAATTGAATATATTTTTAGGTCTTAGCATTTTTAGGGTCTTTTTAGAGTTATTGTCATTTCAACAGTGATTTCCTCCACCCTAAGGATGCAGATGGTCAATTATGTCTAATTTTAGCATCGTATAATTGCCTTAATAGCAGACAACGGGTGCATTTGAAGAAGTTAGCAACACTGAAGATGATAATGGAAAAGCTCTGTCTTTATCTTTGATGCCTCCTGGTATAGAGTGAAAATACAATGAGCTCACATATAACTCTGATTGCAGTGAATACTTTTCACACGCTATTCCCACATGTTAGAGAGATGCTGCTATCTAGAATTCCTCCAGCAGAGAACAATTTCCTTTTTAAAAGCTTATTACATCTCTATCTTTGCTCCTAATCCTGAAAATAGCAAGTCTGGAATTGTCTTCACTCAGCAACAGCATCCACAATGAAGAGTGTTGTTAGAAATCACCCAATTTCAGAACCTCAGTTAAACATGTTAAGTTTTCTTTCTAGCATGTCCCACAGCATTTTACTCTTGGAGAAAAGGGCTGATTTGGAGAGAAATCATGAACAAATGCGTGTATGTCACACATTTGGCTCAGGAGGTAGAATAACTTAATATTTCCTTAACTATTTGCTCAGAGAGCAAAAACAAACCCTGTGGCTTGTTCGCAGCACGTATCAAGTTCAGAAATAATAGGTCGACTGCGTTGAAAAACGAGGGCCAAGAAGAGGAGAGTGGGGATTAAATCAGAGAGTGAAAGAAGGAATTTGGGAAAAGAAACACGGGAAGAACAACAGGAAGGGAAAGTTAAGGAACCAGGCGTAACATGAAGACAGCAGCGGTGGATAAATCAGCCGGCTGCGGTGACACGCCGGCCCCCTGGCCTAGCAACAGTCTGCTGCGCTCTTCCGTAAAAACACCATTCACTTAAAACTTTGGGGAGGAAAAAAAACCTTCATAGTGGGTAAAGGAAGGGGAGCAACTGATAGGGTAATGGGGAGGTGATGCAGAAAAGCGTGGAAACATATTTCAAACACAGGATGGCAACAGACAGGAGAAAGGTGGGTAAATATTGAACAGCAGAACATCTGGGGTTAAACGTAAAAAAAAAAAATACAAAGCATATTTTACCAGCTCTGTAAGACAACATAAAGGACAAAGCTACAGGACAAAGTTCAAGGAATGCAAAGAGGAAGGAGGAAGGGGAAAAGGAGCAGAGTTTGAAATAAACAGATAAAAAGAGAGGCGGACGTCAGAGGTCAGAGGTTTTAATCAGCGAGTTCAGAGAGATACGGGGTCAGGGCAGCAACACCGCTGACCTGCTGCACGCCAGGGTCCCACTACTGTCTGCTTGATCAGGTCAGGCCACGTCTTATACATCCACAAGAAAACAAGGTGGAAAAACACCAGTGTTTGACTCTTAAACCTGGAAACCTCCACCGTATCTATGACCCTTTAATTACAGAGTACGCCCTCCAAACATTTCATTATTTCAAGTTCAGGCCAGACTCAGGTTGGACAGGAAGAAAAGGATCACTTGTAAAATTCCCCCCAGTTAGGTCCGGATACATTTTACAAAGTTACAAACCATGAAACCACGGCACTCGCTGTTATTCATGGTTACAACGGCTGCATGTTATTAGGAAAACATGTAACTGCTGGATATTGGTTTTGATTGCGACTGACACTGATATTCTTTCATTTCTTTCTTCGCAAAGTTCCAACCACTCTTTATGTGCATCACTAAAAATATACATCAAAGGAAGCAGGAGGCAGGGAAATCTGTCCAACACAGCAAACATATTATTTACATGCAGAATGTACATGTATGGCACAAAAAATAAAAACTAATAATATACCAAATCTTGCAACCAAAGCAGTCTTTTGCACAGTGTTATTTTGATTTGTGATGCAACTTAATATCTTCTGCAGCTCTAAAAGTTATACTATTAGAACACGTGTGTCAAACTTGAAGCCCGTGGGCCAAATCTGGCCCACCGTACCTTTTTATGTGGCCCTCTATATTCTAGACGAAACACTACGTGTGGTTAAATATTATATCAATCAAATCAATGCAGTTTTTATCTGTTTACTGCCGAGTTACATCAGTTAGTCCCTCCAGTTTCTTGAGAATTATCATGGAAATTCACACAAAATCAACAAATCCCCGCACTTTTCTGCGCTTATTGGGAGTTTACTGTCAATTTTTCTCAAAAAGAGTCAAAAACTTTCTAACTTGTACTAATCAGCTCCCTCAGCCTTAATTGGTGTCAGGCTATATAGTCCATAAGCTATAATAAAGTAATAAAAAGTTGCATCTACCATTGTAAATAAGCGCAAACATTTCCACATAGTGCCACAAACACTTTGATTTTTATTGGAAAACTCACAAAAAGATTCACAAAATCCTGGAGGGACTGAAAAGACGTTAAATAATATTATTTAATTTTAACAACTCGTTGATATTTTATCAGCTCAAGAACACGTTTTATCAGTACGTTCTGGCACAACCGGCCCTTTAAGATCATTCATAGTCTTGGCCCAAAACGAAAATAAGTTTTGAATTAGAAACTTCATCGGAGCAAAACACCAGGTTTTCAAAATAATCAAAAGTAATTTTAAACAAAGATGTACGAGATGATCTAACCACTTACCAATCAACAACATTTATTTATCCTTACTTTAAATATATCAACTAAATTTTGTTGGAAGTTTTCAGGTTCCTATTGTAGACAATGATTTTAGTTTTTGGAAATTTCGTTCCTTATTCCTTATATTGTAGTAAAAGTCAAACAAGCTCATATCAGGTTGAACCTGAACAGCTGTGCCACACGTCAATCACTAGCTGTAGCTACCAAAATAACACTGATGGTGCTTATTTAATTTCCACAACACAACTGAACTAGTTATCAGGAATCAGTTACATTGCTATGACAAACTTGGCTTTCTTTCGCACGACATAAAAGACGTATGGCAGCCAGCTGACTGGCAGTGTCACACTGGTGTTGTTCTACACAATCGAAACGTTTGTTGTTTCTTAATTAAAACAAATTTTAAGCCATAAAAACAGTGTGATGGAAAATTATAGCTGTCACACAACGACCGAGGAAGCCCTGCCCCCGTCTTTCTTTTTCTTTTTCGTTTCTCAGCCTCAGACACACCTTGCTGTATGACAGCCAAACCTTTGAACCTCAGAGTCACTTGGGTGGGTTTTTTTTGTAGGTGAGGAAAGTACAGAAGAGAGAGGTGGTGTTGTTGTCCTTAATCTCCTTTACAAGCTTCCACAGTATAAGGGAGAGGCCGTCCAGCGGTGTCTAATCTATAATTGTCCTCTGCTACGCTGCCTCAGGTGCAACAGCTCAGGGTGGAGCTGCCAGAGTTTAATGGATACCCAGCAACAATCCCACGGTAGGAGGTGGTTCATTTTCCCATGCCTGCCCTTTGAACCGTGCACCGTTTGAACAACACGCATAAAAAATATACACGCCTTCACACCTGTGACCTCCTTTTTACCTCTGTTCTGACAATATGGCGAGATTAAGAGTCATTACAGCGTCATTATATGTTTACTCACCCATAAACGGCGCCGTTATCTCGCTGCAGAGGCCCTAATCGATTCTCTGTCCCCTACAGAGATCAGATAAGGAGATAGAGGTGAGAAAACCAGAGATATGGGAGTGCTCGCGCAGTGACAAATATTTCATCCGTCCTAAAAGCGATCGCACTGGCAGGAATCTGCCTTAGTGGGATCCACTGGTGAAATTTCCACTCCAGTGTGTTCAGAAGCTCATGTCGCCTTGTAGCAAGTTTTATCCTTGTCGCTGACCTTTAGGTACCTTAACACTGAGGTCAACCGAGCTTCTGCCGCGCCGGCCTGTAGTTACCCTTCATTATTAACACCTGCTCCACAAAGAGGCCGGGTGTTAGCCAGGTCACGTTGGTAATTGTGTGACCCCGTTTTCGAGCCGAGCGGTTCCCGCGCCGACACAGAGAGCGTCACTCACCTGGAAGAGGCAGCCGCCTCCTGCGAGAAGTCAACAGATCCAGATTATCCAATGTTCATTTATTTGAACTGATTTGTTTGGTGAAGCGGATGGATGTTGCTGTGATTCAGTAAGAGGAAATAATGCCCACCTCTGAAGATTCAATTTGAGGAGAGCAAAGGTTCAAGAAGAGTCGATGTGCAAAAGCCTTCAAAGAAATCAATCTAGCAGTAAAATATTAGTTTGAAGCGCTTTTCTGCAAGTCATTTTAAACTTCACGATTATATCTCTGACTGTGGATGTGGAGACGTTTTGGTAAGCAGCTATTTTCTTGGAGCTCATGAAAGAGAGAACATGTCCGCCCTACTTAAATAGCACAGTCTCTTGTCTTTCCCATTTTGAATAGAAGCTAAAAGAAATTGTAGTAATACATAGAAATTATTCGGTTTGACCAATAGTTTTCCTTTTACACAGGATTTTTTTCCTTCCATTTTTACACTTAAATTGTTGGATTTTTCTTAAAGTGTTAGATCTTTGTTATTCACATCTTTGTCAGGAGGGCAAAACATTTTTAGGATAACTTGCTTAAAAGGTGATTATTAAACACCAATAGCACAAATATAAATAAAAAAACAAAGAAACCTCAAATATTTAAACCTCTTTACAAAATCCAATAAAATCTGTTTCCTTATTTTTCACATTGATCCTACACTGGCAAAAAAACTTATTTTAAACAAGTCTTAGTGGCCTTAGGAGGAAGAATTAAATTCATTCTTAGAATTTAAAAATAAATTTCATGTATTTATAACAAGAGAACATGTGAATATAAATCAGTATTTTTTATTACTGGTTTTTAATGTTGTTTGTGTTGCCATTATGTGGCCTTGTGTGACTTCATGTTGTAAATCGTTTTCTGCTCTTTTTATTCACTAAATAAATTGGAAACTACTCGTTTAATGAGTGCAGATGGATCGGGCGATCCATCTGGAGCTGTAAACGTGGCTTTATGTTTTTCTCATGAACGAACAAATCTAAAGAACTATCTATCAGAGCTGTACGTTTTATTAAGATCTATTATTTGGCTCTTAGGAAATGTTCTTTTCACTCCCTTGCATGCAGTCAAAGTTATGGAAAGCTACCGAATGCTTTAATGCCTTTATTCTCTGGTGATTTGGAGACGTAGAGGAAAAGAAATGCAGGTCATGTGTCATCGTGTCAGGTCTTTACAACTCCATAACGTGCCACCACAGTCAACTACCTCTGATTAATGCTAGAAATCTTGATGCTCAGCACTCTCAGCGCTCACATGAGGTGATTATGTTCCAGTTGGAGGCTGCCTAATTGCTCCTGTCGAGGTGTCCGCCGAGATAGATGGGCCTTGCGGGTATGAAGCTCCGCCATAAATTAGCGGAAGGAAAATAAGGCATAGTAGGCAGGAATAACAAGTAAACAGTTTGGTATGGATTCGTGGACTGTAAATTTCTTCAACATATGCCACATGAAGGCTGAAGACTAATGAGAAACTAGTGTGTCCAGGAAGCAAAAGGACATGAGCATGATATACACAGAGCTGGAACACCTTGTAAGGGGCTATCGCTTCTGCAGATTTCTCGACCAGCTCTTTGTGTTGTCATTATGTTATGCAATTTATTTGCTTGGGTTTTGTTTTTGTTTTTTTGCACTGAACAGAAATTGTCCGGAATCAAACAGTAAAATGCCTCGTAAACTGCTCAGCTTTTCCCCCCATTTTGTCAACATGAAGTCACAAACTTCACTGAGTTTAATTTGGATTGTATGTCAAAACATCTAGAACAAGTGCATTTTTATTCACCTGCTTGATTTTCAAGTCACCATTTTTTTCTTGGTCATTTTATAATAAATCAAATTATTCTGTGAAGGCTGCAGGAGAACATTAGAAAACATGAAATATCATGAAAAATCAAAGATTTTAGTAACAACAGCAAATCTACCAACATTCATCAAACCAGGCGACCCAAGTGCACAAACCAGCAGGAAATCAATGCCTAGATTGTTGTTTATATTAAATAACAAAAAAAGATCACAAACGTTAAATAATCTAAATTTTAAGCAATTTCAGAATATTTACAATGAATTTAACTCACAATATAGCAAATAAATGTAATGTAATCTAACTAACTACAGCATCTTAATTATAAAAGTAAATCATACGATAAGAGAAGTGCAAGAGACACAAACACACAATAGCATGAAGACAATGGACGAGCTCTTCCATGCGTCTGTTTATAGGTTAATATGCACGCAGTGGCGCAACTACACATCATTTAGGTAGATGCGAAAAAATAAATCGCCCCCCAGGCGAGGTGAAGGTTAAAAGTCGCTACATTTACCTCATTAGGTGCCGGAGGTGAAGGAGCGAAAGGCGCGCTGAAGTGTATGGACAAACATCATCGGTGCGTCGCCCCCTCCAGACGGTGTTTTGGCGCCCCCTCTGGTGCTGCCCCCCTATGCGTTGCATACGTTACATAGCCACTGTTTGCGCTACTGTATGCATGAATAGGTAATGTTGCCTCCATGTGACATGGAGGAGAAAAATATGTTTCCAGCAATTTGCTACATTGATCATTGATCAGAGAAGCAGACATCTGCCCCTTGATGACCTTTGAGGGGCTGCAGAGATTCACACCTCAGGTTTTCACCAGCAGGATAACGGTGTTCTGGTTGGAGTTGATGGGAAGTTGCACAGAGCCAAATATTGGAAAATCATGGAATAAAAGCTGTTAGAGGCTGAAAAAGACTTTCACCCTCCAGAGGAGCAACAACCATAAACCTACAGCCAGAGAGATGAGATCAAAACCTGTTCATGAGTTTGAACGGTCCAGTCAATGTCAGGACCCCAATCCAACTAATAATCCCTGGAAAGACCTGACGATTGATTGTTCATAGATATGCTTCCTCCTTTCGGAGTGAGTCTGAGCTATTTCACTAACACAGAAAAGCCAAATTTCAGTCTTGATACATAGAGACGTATAATGAAGGACTTTTAGTTGTAACTGCAAAGGAAAGCGATTCCACAAAGTTTCAACTCGAGGGAACTGAATTCAAATACATGCCATATTTTCAGATTTTAAGTTATAAAATAATATCTGTAAAAAAAAAAAAATTTTCACTTCAAAACTATGCACTAGTTTGTGTTGGTGTATCAGATGAAAACCACATGGAACACATAAAGGTTTGTGGTTGTAATGCGACGAAATGAGCGAAACTTTAGGAGAAATAACAATTTTCCGAGGCAAGGTAAATGTAGTAACCGTTTCCTCCTGCTTCAGGTCCACCATGCTCCCTGCTAACCTCCTGCTCCTCATGGTCTTGCTGCTACCTCAAGCCTCGTCTGGCCGCCACGGTGGAGAATCCAGCGAGACCGACAATGGGAGGGTGCCCCCGACCCCTTCCGCTGATCCCGGTCTGGCTCAGACAATCCAGTCTCTCCTCCTGAGCCGGCTGGGCCTGCAGTCTCAGCCGAACCCCAGGCCCGACGTGCCGGTGCCGCAGTACCTCCTCGACCTCTATCGCTTCCACCAGCAGCAGTACCACCTGCTGGAAGACCCGACGTTCAGCTTCCCCAGCCACCACATCCAGCAGGCCAACACTATTCGCAGCTTTCACCACAGTGGTAAGCTTACTGCTGGTTCTGGCATGTTTGGATTTTTAGGTTTGAACAGTGAGAGTAGGTAAACAGAGGGGAACACGGCGCTTATATGAAAAATCGCTTTTTCATAGCTGTGATCAAAACACTGATTACAGCTAAAGCAATTCCTTGTCTGGATTGTCTGTAACTCAGTGTTTTAAAACTTGATTGTCTTAAAAGTGCTATTTCTCTTTTGATCATCACTTGTGACTCTTCCTACATGTTTTGTTACCTCAGTTTATTGTACTTGTTGCTCAGTGCATTTTCTTAAAGTTGTACATACAAAAACTCTGGAAAAAATTAAAAGATCACTGAAGAGTGATCTTTTAAGATCACTCTTAAAAGAGTGATTTTACTCCTGAGTGATTTTACTCCTGAAGTAAATGTTGGTGTTAAAATGAACATTGTTTTTTTCTATGAATTACTGACAGCACATCTCTGAAATTCCAAGCAAAAGTTTAGTATTTATTTGCAGAAAGTGTGAAATGGTCAAAAAATAAGACAAGATACAGTGTTTTCAGACCTCAAATAATGCAAAGAAAACAAATTCATATTTGTTTAGAAACAACAAAACTAAAGTTTTAACTCAGGAAGAGTTCAGAGATCAATATTTGGTGGAATAACCACTTGGGGTTCAGTGCAATGATCTCTTCATTTACCTAGAGTTGTACTTTCTAACCAAACAGGATCTGCTTGGTGAAGGTGCGCGTACAATTGAGATGCTGTGGTGTGACCCTCACCTGACCTTTCATGATTGAAACTATCTAGTTTGACCAAATTAAAATCCTTCTGCACAGAAAGAGAGAGTGAGGCTAGATATCTCCAGAGTGGTTCCAAAGATCCATTACCCTTTATCATAAACGCTTGATGGCAGATGTTGCCTGTTATTGTTAAAGTTATTGAGTTTAGGGAGAAATTACTTTTTCACATAATGTCAAGCTGGTTTGAATAACATCTTCCATGCATAAATTAAATCATTTGAAAAGGCCATGATACATTTTCTCAGATTATCTTTGCCAGAGACATTAAGTGTGGCCAAAAAGAGCAAAACCACAAGAAATCTGCAAGGGTGAAAATATGTTTTTCACGCTTTTCGTCCTGGTTTGTGTACTATTTGGGCTTTTCGTGTTGCTCCCCTCATTACGCCTGAGCTGCCCCGTCAGAGATGATGGGGCAAACATTAGTCGGGACCCTCTTGACCTCTCCAGTCCGCCTTTCATGTTGCCATTAATTTCGACACAAACCCCGAAATTATGGCCTGTGACTGAGGAGCTCATTCTGTTATTGCCTCTACTTAACGGCGTTTGTTGTGCTATCATCTGCTTGGAAAGCCTGTTATTTTAGGGCCATTAGACCAAACCTAAGAAAGTCGGATCTGAACACACCTGGAATCATTTCTAATTCTTAGGGTCAAAGAAAGAACCCCCAACCTCCAGAAAATTTCAATTATTTCAATCTGAAGTGCTAATGGTTGTAGCGTTAGAGGTATTGGGCTTCGCAGTTGGTATTTCAGTCGTGAAATCTATTTAGAATGAGATAAATCCTCGCTCTCTGGTTTTTGGTTATTTATTACAGCATTTGCACCAGCGGTTTGACTCCTGGGTCAGCAATATCTCTAAACCAGCCTGCAACCCCTAAGACATCTGATTTACAGCCTGCTTTATAACGCCCATTATTACCTCAGGCTTTAGCGCTGATATTTATGACTTGGACCTCCCGCTCAAACACAGCAAATAAACATCAAATTAAAGAAACACCATGATATAGCTACCGCAAAAATACGCCATGAATTGGATAAATTGAGCAGAGTTCAGGCCTTTTTGGTTAATTCACGTATTTTAAAAGTGGATTAAGGCGTAGGTATATTTCCACTTTAATCTGTATGAGAGAACAAGATTGTTTTATGGGGGTTTCTATGACTTTTGTTAGTCAGTGGAAAAAACACCTATGAGTATTTGGTAAAAAAAAAAAATTAAAAAGAAATCTGAATCTAAGGACTGTTTCACCTTTTATGAAAAAATAACTCACAAAGTTAAACTGCATGATTTTACTTTAGGTTTTTGCTTTCTGTTCTTTGTAGATATTTTGAAGCAAGAGTCATTTGATAGTTTGACTTTACAATGAAACTCTCATGCCGTAGAGTTGATGATGTGATTATGTGTCTGTAGGGTTCTCAGCACCTGACAGAAAGTTAGAACCAAAACTTTCCATTTCCCAAAGCCGACCAGGACACTCACAGGGTCTGTTGTGTGTGTTGTATCGGTGTTCAGGTTTTATGTTATGTATTGCAAAAAGTGATCATCTCAATCAAACATAAAAAGAAAATTGTGTAATACCATATTCATTCATTCATCCATTCATTCAGTTTTGTGCGGCTCAACCAGAAAATCCAAAGCTGACAATAATCAATACAATTGGCAATAAAAGCTATAAAAGAAACAAAGGTTAGTTTAATGCTACATGCTAATATCATTCACACATGCACAAACAGCTGTTAAATGCAGAAAATGTCAACCAGAAATCAATTTTACCCATCATTATTTGGTGCCTGTATGTGTTGCATGATCACTTCTTGCACCACCTTAGTTAAATTTAAGAACCACAGAAACTAAGACCTTGTGCTAACTTTCTTTTACAGTTTTGGAGTCAATGTTGACGACAGTAAAACTGCATAGACTTTTACAAAAACAATTGCTAGTATTCTTTATTTGAAGTCTGATCACACTAAGTTTGTTTTCTTCCCTGCTCTATTTTTTCCCCTCAGAGCCCTTTGGAGACAACACCACAGTAAGAGATCAGACAAGAGTCCACATTTCCTTCAACATCTCCTCCATATCTCAAGATGAAACGGTTCTCTCTGCTGAGCTTCGCCTGCTCCTCAGCCAGACGGTGTCCCTGGGCCCTGGGCCTTGCAGGTTAAACCTGTACCTTTCTAAACACCATGGTGATCCTGTGCCCAGGTTGCTTGAGACGAGACTACTCACCACTGGCCTCCGTGGCAATAAATCCGGTAGCTTCTGGGAGGCTTTCAGCCTAAATGCAGAGCTCCTCCGTAAAGCCCAGGGTGAGACTGGCAGTTTGGGCTTCCTCCTGGAGGTCAGACCTGAAAACAGAACCGCCTCACCTGACCAGGGCAACTCCTCTGCTGCAGGTGACAATCAGACAGAGCAGCGCCAGGAGAGACACCTGAGGGTGTCCAGGTCTGTGGGACAGGACGATCACAGCTGGGCCCAGGAGAGACCCCTCTTGGTGACTTACAGCCATGACGGCCATGGAGAGCCTTTAGTGAAACACGGCAGGAGAACGTCTGGTAACAGCAAGTGGATTAAGACCAGAAAAGGGTCAAACATGAAGACCAAGAGAGGCGGCAAAGGCCACAATAGAGACCAAGGCTGGGGGAAGACCCGAAAAATGGGTTACTCCATGAAGAGCTGGGGGGATGACAAGGGAGAAGTAAGCTGGAGCGATCGTGGAAGAGTGAAACGAAACGGCAGCCCCGCTAAGCTGAAGCGGCTTTCCCGTGGCAGGTGCCGGCGTCATCCTCTGCACGTAGATTTCAGAGATGTGGGCTGGCACAAGTGGATCATCGCGCCGAGCGGCTACGACGCCTTCTTCTGCCTGGGAGAGTGCCGTTACCCACTGGCCGACCACATGAACGCCTCCAGCCACGCCGTGGTCCAAACCATGGTGAACTCTGTGAACGGAGCAGTGCCCCGGGCCTGCTGCGTCCCGACCTCCCTCAGCCCCATCGCCCTGCTTTACCTGGACAATCACGACAGAGTCGTGTTAAAGAATTACCAGGACATGGTGGTGGAAAGCTGCGGCTGCTGGTAGAGGAGCCAGAGGGCTCAGACGCAGCGACTCTGACAAGGAAACAAAGAGGAGACCGAAAGAACAGAAGGACGGGAGGAAGAGGCCAGAAAGCTGCAAACAGACAGAGACTGAAAAAAAAAACCCCACAGCAAACAGAAATATGAGCAGAGAGGAGGGTGATGATGAGCTAGAGCAGCTAAGTTATCATTATCAGGAGCAAACAGTGTTGACTGGAAGAGAGAGTTTAAAGCATAAGAATATTTGAAAAGAATAATGTGCTACATATTGATGACAGAAATAAACTGCCAGGAGTGATGCTCTATTTTCCATTTTGCAATTTTGCAGCCGTTTACATCATTCACTGCCAGTCTACTAGCTCCACTGTGAGAAGCCAATGCTTAAACACCGAATGCTTTGACAACAAAAGGTCTGCGTTAATGACAACCTGTTGGAAAGCACAGGTGAAGGAAGGCAGTTGACCTCCTGAGTAGAAACAGGAGTCGCTGACGGACAGAGATGGAGACTCAAACTGTACGCCGAGCTGCAGAAACAGACTTCAGACTTGACACAAACTCTCACTGTAAAGACTTTAGACCCAGCTCAGACTTGAGGTTTGGTACTTTTTTTGTGCAATCAGAGGTGAAAGTACCCTAGGAAATGTTGTGAGTCTTCCCACGTTACCAGAGTGTACACTAATGACTGAACAGTATGTGCCAGTAGAAGGAGCTAACGGTAGCTTTCACGTTCGTTGAGACGTTCGTTTCGTCCTACTAAAGGATGTGGTTGATTTATTAACCATCATGACTCATAGACTGTGGACTATTAATGGTTCGTAACAATCTATTCATGCTAGCTGCAGATTCATGACAATGGCAGATGAACATGCCGCTAAATGAGTAAAACTTATTGTATCACGAGGTAGGACCTTCACAAAAATCACTTTGATTCCTTCAAAACAAAAGCATTACCGTTATATTTTATTACATTTAACATCTTACTTTTCATTTGTTCACCACATGACGTCTCCTTTAACATTTTTGATTAGACAATGAAGTTGGAACGTTTATTGTTTGCTCTAAGCAAAGTTTTTAAATGTAGATGTAGCACTTGGCTTCCCAATAATCTGGTTCATCTTTAGCCTCAAAGAAAGAAGAAAAACCATAATCCAGACTAATCTCTCACAGAGTAAAGACTTAGGCTATTTGATCTGTGGGATTAACAGGTGCTACATATAACTATACAAAGAGACGACTTCACAATAAAAGCACTTCCTGTTAGACTCACGAACAAGTTTGACATTAAAGTGTTGCCCTATTTCAGCAAGTTTTTGAAATGTAAGTTCACATTTAGATTTTTGTTCAGGTATTTTGTAATTAATTTTCAAGGTAATTCACAGTTTTTGGGGGGGGGGTTTTACAAGTTAAATCAAAAGTACTAAGCAGTGAGTCATGATTTTACCCACAGAACCTTGCTGTTTCAGGAAGACTAGACCGCATGAGTCTGCCGTGAAAGATGTGAAACCTGACATGGACTTGAGGCCAAAGACTTGTCAACATCTCTGTCCTCAGGACACATTTACGATCCTGTGCATTTCAAGCAATCCTATGTACTTCTGCCTGACTCGACCTGAATAATCAACTGTATTTGAAACAGATATGACGACGGCACCAGCGTGTCATTAAAGCCTTTGTGCTACAGTGTCTTATCGGCAGTGTTTGAATGAGAAGAAGGGTCCGTTTGTTTCCACGAAAGCTGATATCAAGAATGACTGTATCATACGAGCAACCACTACGTCACAAGCTATTTAAAACAATCATGCTGAGGAATAACTATGCTATTATTTGAATGTATTACTATCATTATTATTTAAACAAAAAAAAGAAAAAGAAAAAGAAAGGAAGAATTTTGTAAAAGGTTTTTTGCAAAAATTCATGTAATGGTTGTGTCGTGATTTTTACATAAATAAGTGAACTTTAAGTTAAAAGACACATTATGTATTTAAAGAAAGCAGCAGTATGGTGTATTTAATCTAGAAAATATTTAAAATACCTGCACTCATCAGAGCAAACATGAAAGCCTGCCAGCCACACAAAGTACTTAATGGTAGCTTTACGTCCCGACAAATGTTTAGCATATTGAAATTAACAGTGTTTGACGCTTCACCTGCCTGTCGGTGTGCAGCACTTGATAGCAGACATATGTGATATTACTTCTAGAAACTGAACTAACACATCAGTGGGAAGCTCTGTGTGTTCTAGCAGCTGAAGTGTGTAACACAGGTGTCTTTGCTATAGTTGTGTTTGCATGTGTGCCATGTGACGGATAGTAAAAACTCGGCCTTTGGTGCCTTTTAAAACAGGGGCTTTCGGCGTGTTCTCTGCTGAGCTTTGTGTGTTTTACAGTGATGCATTTTCCTCTATGAACGGAAACATTTCAGCAAGAGCTTGTAAAATGTTTGCCAATATACCTCTAATAAACAGACCAAGCAGAACAACTGGCAAGTGACTTTTCTTTTGTGTCGACCATTTGTCCTTTCTTTACAGCTTTTTTTTTATTGCCGTTGTTGGCCAGAGAAAACGTCTTGGTATTACGTTCAGATGGAAAAAGGAGAATGTAAATATATAGTAAAAGATTCAAAGTCTAAAATGTAGCTTCACATTCTTATCCTGTAACAGCTGTGGGTTTTGGAGAGAAGTTTAAATTTCCTCCTGCTAAAGTCATTCTATGGTGTTACACAACATCATTGCTTAACACCAAATGTGAAAGTAGAGATGGTCAATGAACAATAATAAACGTGAACCTATGTACTGAAGCTATCTTTGTTTTGAACAGAAGAAAAATCAGGAGAAACTTTTTCCACAAGCCAGTAGCTTGGAGAGCTAACCAGGAATTTTCCAGGGGTTTTCCAGGCACATAGTGCTATTTTATATCTCTAGTTGTTATGAAAGTGATGTATATGTCAAACATGACTTAACAAAAAATAAGGATTTGACTTTGTAATTGCATGTTGCAAACATCAAGTGCAGGATCTGCTGCTGTGTTGGAGTTAAAATGTTTTAGAATGACATGGTTTAATGTTAACACAAAAAAAAAGCTCATGCTGATCAGCTGACTGCTTTCCCTGTCGGCAGATTGTTAATTTACAGTGAGCTTCATCGAGCTCCTACTTGTGAATCTGCCAAATTCAGCTACTGATATATGAAATCTTTGTTTATCTAATTCCTGAGGTGACCAGTGAACATTTATTACAGAAATATCTGGTTACAAGCAAAGCATCCAGAGTAAAATTAGAAAAAATGTTCACTGCAGCAACAAAGACCATCAGTGTCAGTCCCAGAACTGATGAGGCTAAATCATAATTGGACTGAATCTCGTTTTTTAACTTAATAGCATCAAAATTATTTTTTAATAGGAATAAAAAAACATGTTGTAATCCTCCTTAAATTATTATTTAAGCAGGAATAAAGATAAGCAGCCAAAGAAGACGGCATGAGTAAAACAAATAAGTTACTTCATAGATAAGCACATCCTAAATTATACATTTATACCTGACATATTCAGCCCACTTCAAAACAAACCACAGTTTGTTCCTCCATTGTTCCAAACATTTTGTGCCGGTGTGAACACACTCTGGTGCGGACCAAAATAGTGGACCAAAGGACTTTCTTCCAATTTTCTACTTTAGCCTATGAACTATGAATTAACATCTGATATCCATGACACGGTCTCAGTTTTGTATTTTAGTTCACTAGTTCTTCTTCAGTTGTGATCTGTTCTTTCCTTTCATAACTGTCTGTGGTTATCTTAATGAGGACACATTTACACCTGCAGTTTGCTGCCGATATCTGCTTAGGCATGAAAATGAGTGTAATAAAACCACATAGGCAGGTCCATACCGAGGACTGTAAAGGACCCAGATGTTTTTACAACTCTGCAGAATGCTGGAAATTTCACATACAGTCTTCAACAACATGCTTAGCTGTCCAAAGCGTACAACTGGAACTATCTAAGCTTCCTTCCTGCATATTTCTGCCTCTTTCACACTGCGACTGTGTGTTTTTTATATTTGATACATTGCATGGACAGTTTTCCAAACACATGCTACACTTTGGGACTTCTTATTGAGTCCCAAAAAAAGAAGTGCTATTTTTGAGTTAGGGATTAGGTTTAGGACTGAGGTGTAAATACAGTTTAGGATGCGTTTAGTGTTAGGTATGAACTGGTAATGGTTAGGTTTAGGGTAAGGGTCAGGTTATAGAAATGAATGAAAAATTAAAGCAAGCCAATGCAAAGTCCTTATGAAGGTAAAAAGACATAGTCTGTGTGAGGGGGGAGGGAGGAGTGGGAAATGGGAGGACAGAAAGCTTGAGATAAGTCATACGATATCCTCACAGATAGTATATGTCTCCTCAGCTGCAAAACACTTTTAGCAGATGAGGCTTTGGTTTAGCGCCACAACATTTCTCCTCATGCACTGTAACACATCATTGTTCACTTAGTGGTTAAATATATCTTCTGACAATTTTAGTCCGTGGCCCCGGCTCAGTTTTTCTTTTCTTTTCTCAGCCCATCCCTTTTCAGCCAAGCCTGGCTCGTCTCATCTTTACCCGCTTTTCAATTTACTTCTCATTAAATCTTTTATCCCACTGAACTTCATGTTCCTGAAACCATTTTAGTTGTCTGTCATTTCCTTTTTTGTTTTTTTTCCCCAGCTTATCACACTGACTCCTTTGTGTCAAAAAGCAAATTTTTTCTCATGAAGAAAGATAGCAAAGTGTATTTTAAAAACCCTAAATTTATACCTATTTATCATGAGATTAAAATACAACTATTTGACTTTGTGACCTCCACAGTGCGTTCTCCGTTACGTGTGATACGGTGTGAGATTCCCCCTACTGTATAAAGCATCTTTATCATGGTAGCAGCACATTTAAGTTCTGTGAGTCGCATGGAGAGGCTGGCTGCAGCGGTGACAGGTAATCAATGAGGTGTGCACCAAGGACACCAGCATGGTCATTATACCTTAAGGACACTGTGAGCAAAATGTTCTACTACCTTTGAACGCCTCATCAGGGATCTCACCTTCCCAGGTGAGATTAACAGTCATCACTCTCCATTGCAAATAAAGAATATCTGAAACGCTATGGCAAGTTCTGGTAGCCTGGCATGTAAAAAAATATATACACGTAGGCACTGCACTTCCTGTGTAAGGGCGCTCTCAGGTGGGTGGAAGCGCACACACATCCACATTGTACATATAGGCAGGATGTTCAGGCTGCTGCAGTTCAAATACAAAGAGCATTTGTGATGTGGAATTGTATTTAGAAATGAGGTTTAAGAAGGAGAAGAAAGAAAAATGCCAGCAGTGACTCAGTGTAATATAGTTTTGATGTAGTCGGAGCAAAACTGATTAAAATAAACGACTTCAGCCTTCTGGGCTTTGGCGTTAATAATAGACAGCAAAACTTTAGACTTCTTTGTGTGGTTGGTTTTCTGTTTGTTTGCTTTTTTAATTCTCTCAGTATAATGGAGCTGGGATGGAGCTGCTGATCAACAAATGCAAGTATGATAGTTTCACCAACACAGTAAGGCTAAAATTGCTGCCAATGTATGTAAAGTATAGGAGTAATTGAGGTCAAGGTGTGTCTTGAAATGTAGTTCAGTGAGCTTGCATAATTTTGATTTTGGTCAAAACGTGTGTTCAGGATTTTTGATGAAATCTGCTCATCTTCAGTGACTAGTTTTTACTTTGAGTCACATTTAGATCATGAATGTTCTCACATGGTCAGGTGTGTCAGAATGAACTGATAAAACTACCTAAAGAAAACTGTTAGAATGTTACAGGTTTCTCTACATTTTATTAAAATTAAATATTGAACATAACACTGCACAAATAAATACTGATTTGACTTGTAAAATAATATTTGTTCTCTTAAAGTTCTATTTCTGTGTCCCTTCAGAGTCTAGAGGAAATAGTTGTGGCGTACCAGATTTGGCCCTCGGGCCTTCAGTTTGACACGTGTCTTAAGTCATGCAACTCTTTGCTGAGATCAGCAAAACTGCAATAAATATATAGGCTCCTTAAATAACTATCCTCCTCTTTATGATGGAAAAACGTCCAGAAAGAATAATGAGTAAACAGAGAGGCTGTGAAGAAACCCTGCTGCAGTTGGACTTTGGAAAGGCAGATATTTTTAGTACTTTCTGCCAGTAACTATCAAACATGTGCTGTGTCATTCAGGTCTGCGAGCTGCTTCCTCGTTCACAGAAACGACAGAGTTGATGGAGCTCCGCTGCCAGCTTTTCCCACCCACGTGGTCGGACATGAAGGGAAGCTCTGGCAGAGCCAGCCGGGTGGTTTTCTCTGTCTCCAGTCGACTGATGATCTGCTTCTAAAGCGGACCGACACAAAAGTTGTTAAAGCTGCTGGGAAATGATGCCAGTGGTGGAAACTGAAGCGCTTGGGGTTAGCTTGATCAGCTCTGACGGATGATTGAAAAGGAGGTGAAAAACTACAAAATACTAAAGAAAACATGATAGTTTTTTTTGTCTTTTAGTTGGATGCCTGTATGCTGGAAACTTCCACTTTTTAACCGGTTCGTATTCAAAACATCTATGCGTGGAAGTGAAGTGTGGCTATTAGTTATTCGAGGCATCAGCTCAAGCGACGATGGGGAACATGAATAAAGCAGAGTGAAGTGTGAGGAGTCTACTATCATAAAGTCTCTGTAGCTGCAACTGAGAAAGGAAGGTAGATCTGAACAAAGTGTTTTGTCTGTATTTTCCAACCAGAGTCCAATATGGCTCTAAGTTCAACTCAGTTTCTCCCTTTAGTTTACATGTTTATGAATGTGATAATAAAGTGCACCAACAGACTATTAAATGAAATTAAAAATCTGTTTCGGTCAGACAGAATGAGTGAGATGCACCAGTCTCCTCCAGTACCTGAACAACAAAATAATGATAATAATGATAGAAGTGAAATGTTTCATGGATGTGTTACATTTCAGTATGAATATTTTCGGTCCATATATTGAAGGTTTAGAAAACTAATAAAAAGAAGGTCTTTAACTTTCCAAAATTTTATTACATAATACTTCAGAAAAATGCGTTTTACTCGTCGACGTCTTTGATTTTGGCGAAGAGATTTAAGATTTGTTTTATGCTACAGATAAAAAAGGTAAAGATGTGCCTAAAGCACCAGCAGCAGAAAATCCATAGCATCACTACACAACCAAGGTCATGACTGCTAATGGGTGTGAACCTTTCCTGCTTGGACATCAGAAAGAGTTTTCAATCATACTAACCCCCAAAGTACACTAAACTGCAGTTTGATACATATAGTGTGTCACACGATAAACTGATGGTGTCCCAAATCTCTGCAGCAGATGTGAATGGATCTACCAGTTGTGTGCTGAAACTGGGTTGGTGATTCGCGGAGGAAACATATAAAACAGATAGCAAAGGTTTTGGGTTTCAAAGACCGACTGAATCAGCGCAAAAAACAAAAGATTGATCCTGCGGGTCACGGAGTGGAGCAGGTGCCACACGGGGAAGGTCGACTCCAGAGCCAGAACGCCGACCCCTGAAGCGAGTCGGGGAGGGACGCTGAGTTTCTTTGAGTGCATGTGTGTTTAATGTAGCACGGCAGAGGTTGCGTAAGGACCAGCTGGGTTCCTCAGTTCAGCTCTGCCAGATATTTCTGACAATCTGTGCGCCAGATACCGTCTTAATCAAACCTGATTCTAGTTTAAACACTCTTCTAAACAAACACATCAACTTTTCCCCCACCTCGACCTTCCTGTTGTGCGTTCAGTCCCTGCTTTTCTCTCAGAGCGGCTCTTTCCCTTCTGATGCGGCTTCAGGATGAAAAACTATGTTTGTACAGGTGTTTTACAATCGAAACAGATATGAGTTGTTAAAATTGCCGTAATTCCTTCGCTTCCTTTCTGGTTTTGTTGCGTTCAGCATAATAGACTCTGATTTACTTCGGGTAAGGTGTAGGCTTAGAGGAAATATATTGCTGAACCTGAGATGAGGGATGTGTTCCCAGGTTTAACTGCTGAACAGGGAGGCAGATATTTAGAGTCAAGGGTCTTCCAGGATCCCAAATGCATTTCACTCTAAATGTTCCCCTGAAACGAGGGACATAAAATTTTATTTCATATTAATCACTAAGAGGTGCACGCCATTTAATGACCTAATCATGACATGTGGCAAGCCGCTTCAAGATCAACAAAAATACGAGATTTAGACCAACTGAGCGTTGCAATTAGTCGTATTTACCCTTTTATTTTTGTAGCTTAGAAAAATGACCTCTGTTGTTTCTGCAGTCCTGCGTCTCAGGTTAACATCAAGCATTCACTGTAAGGTCAAAACGATACTGAAACTGATAGCATCTCTATCAGTGATGCTCACCTGTTGAAGCAAAGTCAGCAGAATATCATCAAAACAGCAGCTGCACATGTGGCTATGGTTAAACAGAAAAGATAATTTTTTTTAAAAAAAAAGGAGAGTGAGAGAGCCGGGCAAAAACTAGAAACAGAGATGACCACAGGAGAGAGAAAAGCTGGTTGACAGCTGTTTACTTTCAAAAATATCTCTTTTCTGCAGATGTTTCCAAGCACGCCGACAATGAAGAGACGCAGGAAGTCCAAAGAAAGAGTCGGAACCATTTATTTTTTTTATGTTTTGTTTTTGGGTATGTGGAGTAAACTCAGTGGGATTTACTTGTGCAGCGAAAGGCCTGCGTGTTTGAAAATGGGAAAGACTGACAGCAGGCGAGCGTCTGGAGCAGAGGCCATGTTACGTCTGGTTGTGTTTGTGATGCACCAAACAGGCCAACAACCAGCATTTACAGACCACGCTCTAATTTCTTAAAAGCATAACAATCTTAGTGTCTTCTCTGAAAACTTTATTTTTAAGGTTTGCCGCATTTACTCAATGGGTCATTCGGTAATCGTCTCAAAAAACATTTAGTTTGTCAAAAACACTGACTGCCTAAATAAGAATATTCCTCAAAATATTCGCGTCATTCTGTCAAGAACTGCACATCTAGCATTTTTGTGTTTTCCTTTTTGTTTTAAAATATTGTTTATGTCTTCAGCATTTTTGGCCAAAGTTACTGAGGGCCTAAGGAGCCACATGCTGCAGGCTGCAGGCGCCGGTGTGAAGGTTCGATCGGATAGCACAAGCATCATGCTCAATAGGAAGTCATACACATTCACTTTCTTTTGAACAAAGATACATTTAAATAATTTGAAAGTAAATTAAAACCATGTGGTTAACAACTCTCACTGTCTTGGGGGGGAAAACAGATATAATGTATGAATTTGTACTTCTAGTCTTTGGCTACATTTCCAGTTTTGTGGATCAGGAAAGCTTCGTCTCATTTTCCACATCAGATACGTCGGCAGGAAAAACTTTAACTTTCAGGATTGTGCTTTCTGTTTAATTCTGTGGCGAGAGATCAACTTTGGCTCGTCGGCTGAATCTGAAGGAAGCTTCAGCGTTTTTGAAAAGACCTTCGTCCTCTCAGGGGGAACGAAGGCAGGAAACCTGGGAAGAAGATGAAAAGTGGAGGAAATTACATAAAGCAGCTCTCAGTGCCTCTGAAATGCTTCAGATAGTCAAATAAACAAAAAATAATTACTATGAACTTGTTTGTTAAGGTTTAAAAAATGTTATCCAGAAACAACCCGGTCCAGTTTGGAACCATTAGCAGCAATCAATCAATTGTCCTCTGCGAGTTTTTGGACTGTGACTGTTTCCTGACTGCGAGATGTCAGTGACCCTTTAGATCGAGGCAGGATGATAAGTTGTTTTTTGCGACCTTTGACCCTATGTTGTGAGGCAGGTTGTGTTTATTGTGCAGGTTTTGCATTAATTAGGCCTGGGTGCGACCGCTGAAACATCGCCGTATTCCCAGATGACAGCCTGCATGCACAGCAGTATCATTTTTTGGCAAATGTTACGAGAAGTCATAAAATGTCAAAATAAAACGCAGGATGATTACAGACTTCAACAAATTATCAACAGTGACAATGTGTTTTTTAAAAAAAGGTAATCCAATCTTCTTCAGCTTCCCTCTGTCCCCTTCTATCGGCGTCGCCGCGTGAGATTGCTTTTCATTGTCGCTCTTTCTTAGGTCCAGATTCCTTCATTGCAATTCCACATGTGTCTGAATCTGAAAACAGGGCTGATAACAGGCGTATGAATAAATAGACCCTGTCACTGAGCAGCAGCGGTACATGATGCTCCTGAGATGCATTAACATAAACTGGAGTCTTTCCAGCCTCCCTCAAGCAAAACTGAGGAGGAAAGGGAAGGCTGAGGAGAGGGAAAGGCCTGGCATAAAGATTAGATTAGCACTTTAAAACATCTGTGAACTCGTCTGGCTCAAGCTACTTCTTCCCCCTCCAGATCATAGCCAGGTTTTACAGTTATTCCTCCACCTCTCTTTTCATCCCCTGGCCTTATGCATTATTTTTCATTTCCCTGGTTCTTTCGGTCGTCAGGCTGTTCTTTTTGTGTCTTATATAGGGAAATGGTATCTAGAATGTTACCATGGGAGTTCCAATCATTAAAAGTTGTAAGTCGGTTTTGGTATTTTTTTAGTAGCATTTTTCTGCATTCGTGTTCTGCTCCATGTTTATAAGGTTTTCAGAAACCCAAGAGCATGATGCTGCCACCACCATGCTTCACAGTGTGGTGTTAAAATGTGCTAGCTTCTAGTCTAGTGTCCAGAAAACTAAATTCTGTGTTATTAAGACCAAACAAGTCGACTTAGTTTCATGAACGTCTCTACTTTTCCAGAGTTGAAGTCTCTGTCAGGCCTTTGGGCAAAGTCCACATGATTTTTCATGTGAGTTTTCCTCAATATTGGCTTTCACGTTGACATAAAAGAATATTTTGATCTTGCAAAAAAAAAACACAATTAAATTGAAGATGACTTTGTTTATAAAAGCAGCATTAAAGGAAAACGACGTCAGTGGATGAATACGTATATGTGTCCTCTGAGCTTCCTTCTTTGATGGAGTGTAAAAAGAAGATGTTGCATTCTTTTGACAGCTTCAAATTTTTGAGAATCACCATTGAAATAAATTAATATTTCCTCAGTAAAATGGATCTTGACTGGGCGCAACAAAATAGCCTGAACTGTTGTTTAAGATCCTCTTGGAAACAGAGTCCTGGTTATTATGTAGACAGACAGACAGGATAAAATCCAAGAACTGTGTCTGATTGCACAAGGAGAGTGGTTAAGATGGAGAATACGCTCAGGAGGAGGTGGATGTCGTGGGAAAAAAAGAGGAGCTGCAGGGTGACTTTTAAAAATACCCTAAAAAGCTTAGCAAACATATCAACACTTTTTTGTTGTTGTCACAGTACAGATACAAACGTTTGTGCGTTTTTCTGGAATTTTGTGTGATATGAGTCTGACAAATTAGGGCAAATTTGTAGCGGGAAGGAAAAAGATATGCATATATGCTTTTACCACATGTCTGCATCAACCTTGCAAATCTGGAGACTGAAAATTTCCCCACTGGACTTTACAAAGTAGTTCCAGCTCAGTCAGAGTGGGTGGAGCGCATCTGTGAGATGTCAGATTCTAGCCATACTTTTAATGTTAGCCTTTTCATGTTAGCTCTTTGAATAGCTTCCCTTAACAAAATCAGCCCCACAGCATGATGCTGCCTCCACTGCAAAGTTTTTCACAACACATTGAATATTGCAATAAGCTAAAAGGTTACACCTCCATACATGTTTGCGGTTTCCTTATAGTTGTGTTTGGGGTTTTTTATGTTGTTTTTTTAAGATAAAATGTGGTTTAATTATTGTTAATAATATCATATTCAGCTCATCTTTCCATGGCATAGTACTGCATGCTTTTTGTTGAGTATCATAGATTTAATTTCTTGTGTCTTGTTTTCTGTGCATTTTGGTTTATTCTTTTAAGTCAATTTTGGTCTTGTCCCCTTTAGATCCATTTGCGTCTAGTTCAAGTCTTCCTCATTGAACCTGCTCAGTTCTCTCCCACAGCTGTTTCAAAATGATTTTCACGTCACACATCTCGTCTCCTCTGCATTTAAGCTCCCTGCTTTCCACGGTCTTCATTATGATGCTTGTTCATTATTCTTCTGTAATAAAACTCTGATGCTTTATTTGAGCAGCTGGATTTAACCTAACATTAAATTACACACAGTTGGACTTTCTTTAGAACTGAGATCATTTCTCTGGGAAATCAATAGCACTGAATCTGAAAGTGTTTCAGAGTAAAGGGGGCTGAACAGAAATGCTTTTCAGATTTTTGCTTATAGGAATTTCTTATTTGGTCTGTGACTTTGCAAAATACTGAGTTTTGTGCAATTTAAACACAGACATCACACTAATACAAACACAAAAAGGCAGCAGAAACTTCAAATATTATCCTTAATTCATACCATTCTGAAAAATGATGATTTCTTTTAATACCTTCAATATGTGTGTGTTCCTGTAACAGGGACACTTAATGAAGGAGTCGTACACTCTATGTCACAAAACCTGACGTTTCATAAAACGTAATTCATTTTTTAGGGTTTGGTCCTTGTTGCTTTATGCAAAGAAAACAATCAAGACAGTCATGTTTTAAACGACTGTGTCTACTCCTACAACGAAAGCATCCACAGCACATGTATCAAACTCAAGGCCCGCGGGCCAAATCCAGTCCGCCAGAGGTTTTTATGTGACCTTTTAGAAACAGGACCCTTAAAGTAACAATTGTGTGTTTAAGTGTTATTTTATCAGTAAACTCACAGCAGCTTTATCTGTTTCCTGCCAAATTATATCCCGGTAAAAGTATGTACTCATCATTTATTCATATTTTGTTGGTTTGTTAATGGGTTCAATCAATACGTTTGACCCTGTAAAGACATTTTTGATCTTATTGTGTAATTTGAAACCGATGATCTTCAACAACAAGGATGAGTCATGCAGATGAGGTTTGTCACAAAGCTTAGCTTGAGTGTAGTCAGAGTTTAAATAACCCTAACAGACGCTTTCCTCTCACTAAAATAAACATCTAACTTTCCTTTCTCAACCAAATTCTCCTCTAATGGGCGGTTTCTTCCGTTTTACGACCCAGTGATTTCTGTTGCACCTTTTGACTGTTGTTCTGATGATCAGTCCCTCCAACAAAGTCTGTTCTCATTACATTGTGCACCGTGTGGGAAGGAAACATCGACCGCGACTGGAGGAAGAATGTTTCCTCTACTCCACTGTTACAGTGAGCCGGCATCCAGCAGCGTCAGCTGTAACTCCAAAGGGAGGAAGGGCGGGAACAGCATCGAGACAAAGCGATAGATACACTGATATATAGATACACCCTCTAATCTTCACTGGTGGGCTGCTGGGGAAGCAGTTATTTTCTCTGTTGATAAATGAGGAGATGAGCTGAAGCTCTTGAGGGGCTGGAGGAATGCCAGCCCAGAGCCACAAGTTTGAACTTCATTTATTTCTGAGCAACTGCTAAAAGTTTCACCCACACAAATGTCTGTTTAGTGGTTCTTTAATGGATGAGAAAGGTACACACTAAACCTTTTGCTTGTTTTTGTAAAAAAAAAAAAAAAAAAGGTTTGATGCTCCGTTACGTATTGCTTTTGTTTTTGCCTTGCAAGTTTTAGATCACCGCAATGTTTAATCAAAAAAAATAAATCAATCAGTCATCAAATTATTTCTTTTTCTGGAGGGAAAAGAATTACCAAGCAAACCTGCTAAATGTGAGAAGTTACTTCATCTGTTGTTGAATCGTGAATTAACACTGATCAACATCTGGGTCCATCTCATGAGCCTGTCTGACAACATGAAATAGGGTAAAATAAATACAAAATTTCAAAAAGCAACACATTGTGCTTTTATCTAAACAAGCTGAAGAATGCGTCAGAAACAAAGTTGCCTTTCAGTCTGTAAGGGGTTACAAAACCATTTGTAATTCCAGTGAACCACAATGAGCTCCTTTATCCACAAATGGAAGAAACACATAATGGTGGTGAACCTTCAGTGGTCGGCCTAACAAATTTTCTCCAAGAGGACGTCAGACAAGAGATTGGCATCCAAAACAACATCTAGAGCCCTGCTTAGCTAGGGTCAGTGTTCATGACTTAATCATAAGAAAGAAATTGGGCAAATATCCACCAGAGAAACCAAAACCGCAAATGATGAAAAAGGATACAACGACCCACCTCACGTTTCCCTAAAAACATTCTGGTAAGACTTTTGGGAAATGTTTAGTGAGCTAACGTTTTGTCAGACGTTCATCAGGCTCCAGACCAACACATCTGAAGCCAAATACGGTATTTCAGAAAAACATCATAGGTGAAACATGGTGGTGGTGTTATGGTCTGGTGCTGCTCTGCTGTTTCAGGGCCAGAATGACTTGCATTAAGTGATGGAAACTCAAATTTAACTTCTTACCTGAAAATCCTGAAGAGGAGTGTCGGATCGACATAGATTGTGACTATAAATCCACGGTGGCCTTAGATTTTTGCATTTTCCAAAGTGAGGAAAAACTCCCTGCCAGTCGTCTGAGAGGCTTGTTGTTTCCATCACTTATTATGGAAAGATGTTATTGCTCCCTGAAACTAAAAACAGATTGGTTTGGAAAGTTACACAAAAGAAACCATCACTTAAAAAAGGGTCATCTTCGCCTGAAAATTTGAAAAATGATCTAAAATTTACCACTACATTTACCTGCTCACTTTAATTATGAAAAAGGAGGGAAGGAAACATAGCCTAAGATAATGTAAAATATCACCTGCTGGGTTAAATAGATATTTTTATTACTTTCCCAGGTGTATTTCCTCTGTCTGCTATTAATATCTCCCTCTTCCTCTGGTGCTACTATAATACAAACTTCCTTCTGATTTAAAATCCAGCATTTAGAGACAAAATCCCCCCTCGTCCTTCCCGCCCTGTCAAACTGAGATCAGTGGCTAACTGGAAGCCATGCCTTCTTTAAATAAAAACAAGCTGCCACGTGGTCATAAAAATTCCCAAAAACCAGATCTGATTCAACATCAGGTGTGTGTGAACTCACATGAGTGTGTGGGGATACTGTGCACCTCACATTTGGCAGATTGCAACACCAGCTAGCGAGGAAGGAAGCGGAAAGAAGCCAGCCAAGAGGCCATGGAGCGTTTCCATCCGAACGCTTACGGGACATCAGCAGAGTCTGTTGTAGTAGTGAGCGCTCTAGCAGGTGTCAGCGTTATATGTGTTTTGAAGATGGCTGGCAGCGAAGCTCAGTGAGAATCACTTCAGTATTATTTTTTTGACTTATCGTGAAGCAGTATTATGTTTTAGTTGGAGGGGGAGACGGAGAGCAGGAGACGTCCTGATTGTGGTTTGGTAACAGGATGGAAACACTAAAAACATGTCTTATAAACATCCCTCACAGTCCATTTGAATTCATTTATTTAGGAAACTGTTCAGGAACTCGGGGCTGGGAGGGTTGACTCTATTAAATCACCAACAATGGCAACAAGAGCAGGAGGAAGGGTGAGTGCATCCATCATGTCAACATGGACAACAGAAGAGATGGCAAGAATACAAAGAAAGTCAGAAATTATATATTTTTTAAAAACCAACATGAACATTTTTATTTTTCTTTGCAATGTACTACTTAAAGCCGCAATATGCAGTTTTTATGAAAAACATGATTTCTACAAAATTGTCACCGTGTTGTGACAGCATGAAACAGATCATTTGTGGGAAAAAATTGCACTCCTCTGCCTTCTCCTACTGACAGAAATGTACCGCTTCCCATCTTAAACAACCAATCAGAGCCTGGAGGAAGGTCTTAGCGCTGTCAATCACATTTGTGTACATGCTGCAGCTGCGCAAATGATGGAAAAGCAACTTACTGTCGCAGGAAGGCTGTTTATCTGCCATCATCAATGGTTATGCTAACTTGCCCTGAGCATTCATGATTGTAGCTGTGAAAAACACAACAACAATAATCCCTCATTTTAATAAACTGGTCCATTCTCAACAATAGGGTGACATTGTTTGTTTGTTTAAAAGTGATTGAACAGAAAATGATTAAGGAATGAATGAAGTGGATTTAAGATGAGAACCACAGATTTTTGCACCAAATTCAAATTTCCCGTAACTAATGTGCATTTCAAATGACGAAGAGCATTTTCTTGTGGAAATCATATTTTCTTATTTCAAAATTTAAAAGAAAAAAACAGATAAAATCTTGGTTTTTGTGTCAAACTGCCAAGAGTTTTAGCAGGTCAAATCTAGTCAGAGTTGTGACTATTATTTGCTAAACATTCCCAACTTTATACCCAAGAGAAATTTTAGCACTTTCTATTGTGAGGAAGATACTGACTGTCAACACAACCTCTACAGAACCCCAAATGTCTTTCATGAACAGCAAATCAAGTACGCAAATCAATCATGATCAACAAAATTTGACTTTTTTGACAGAAAAAAGACCACCAAACAATCATTTAATATCAAGGTGAAAACCTATTTCTAAAAGAATGACAATGAAATAAAAATCTAATATAACTCAAGTGATTGCATAAATATATAGAAAGCGATGAGTAATTTTTTACAGGCTCTCTAGTGACAATAAGGAAATTGAATTTTGTTTGTCATACACATTCCACTTTACTTTGATGCGCCTAAATAAAATTTAGTGACCTTAAGATGTTATCTGTTGAATAAACACAGGTGTCAGTTATGTGAAGGCCTCAGAGGTTCATCAGAAAAGCATTAGAGGCACCTGTTGTAGATATACAAGTCAGGAAAAAAGACCTTTGTTGAAACAAAGCAAGAGATCCAGTTTGTAGTTTGGCACAGGTAATGTTACTGACACAACAAAGCACTTTGTGTGATGAAAACTAAAACTGACAGCCATAGTAAATTCACTCCAAAATCCCAAAGTACTTCACAACAAGAGTATACAAACTAAAACTTGGATAAAAAACGACAACTTAAAGAAATAATCAATTACTAAGTGCTTATGAAAATGCATGCTGGAATAAAAATATCTACTGCACATCACCTCAAACCCCCACCAAACTCTTCACTCCTCCATGGTGACACACGGTAGTGGCAGCATGCTCTCAGCAATAACAGAGAATCTTTTCAGGGTTGATCAGTGGAGATAAATGCAATGCAATCCTGTAAAAAAACCTGTTGCATGTTGCAAAAAACCTAGGAATGTGTTGGAGACATGAAATTACAGCATGACAAGAGCCCTAAACATACAACAAGAACTGCAATGGAGTGGTTTGGATTTGTTAAAAATGGTCCAGTCAAAGTCCATGTCTAAATTCATCTGGGATTTTCATTGTAACTGACTGAGTTTATGGTATCTTGAAAACAAGAATGAGCAAAAATCTCTAGATGGGCAAAGCTGATAGAGACACATCACAGAAAGACTTCCTGTTGTAAATAAAGTGATTCTGGTCGTCCTGCAGAACTTTGTGCTGATCTATTTCAAGCAAAACTTTCTCACATGACTAAAAGTTGTGCAAGGTTCTGTGTAAAGATTTTGTCCTTTGAGTATTGGTAACTTTCTCACTAAAAACCTGACAATAGTTGGTATCAAAACAAAAATAAGACTAAACCAAAGAGGCATTATGGGTTAAAAATAAATTGTCTGGTAAAGAAGATTATATTGTCATTTTTGTATATAACTTGGGTGGCTATTGTTGGATGGCCGGTGACCTTGATGGTAGCCTTGATCTCTCTCTGACCATCTTCTTCCTCCACCAGGTGGGAATGTAACCAGTTAGAGGAATGGGAGGGAACCAGCAGCCAGAAATGCCACTTCCTACATGCTGGTTCTCAGGGAAGTGGGAGGACTGGGAACAGGAAACTCCACTAAACACTTCACAGACAGACGGAAATGAATATTTAAAGAAATGAAGTGTGTAAATGCCTCTTGCTGTGTGTGCGTGTGCATGCGTCAGGTGATGAGGTACCAAGGGTGCATGGAGGAGAAAATCTAGACAGGAAGAGAATTACATGGAAAAAAAAAACGTGACATCCCGCCAAAACAAGTTATGGCTGAAAAAGGAAAAATGTGGGAGAAAGGAAAGAGAGAAAAACAGATGGAGGGATTAAAAGAGGGGAGGAATGGGAGTAAAGCACAGGTGGGATGGACAGATGGGTGTTTGGGTGGATGATGGAAAATCTTTTGCCCTCCATCCTTCCTCGGATTAATTGGCAGAAGAACTGAGGAGGCTGTGTTTCTCCTTAGGAAAATGTCTGATCCTGGTCAAAACCAGGTCAGGTCCTGCTCTAATTGTGCATCTCTCATATTCCAGGTTGTGATTTGCTTTAAATGTATTTAATTATTAAACCGGTAGCCATTAAAGCGTTCTTCAGTCCTGAGAATGATAAAAACATAATGTAAACACTGGATAAACAGGGACGAGAAACAAGTCGATATTTACCAATAGTTTGTTTCTACTAGGGTGTAGAAATAACACTAGTAGTGACGTGAATAACACCAATTCTCTCTGCCTTGTGTCACATCAGTAACAATCAGTAATGTATCACGTTTGACCAGTTTTAATGTAATGAAATCAGCCAATCCAATCGTAGCTCAAAGTTGCTGACTGTCTGAATGCTGACATTTTGTTTCCCATCAAGCATCGCGAGTAAAGTTTTAGGACGTTAACGTTAAGTCAGGTTTGGGTGCAGGAGCAGGGCCGCGCCTCCACCAAATCCCCAAGCCCCTGTTCTTCACAGCCCGTCACCTTCTCTCAACCCCACCTTCCTTGACCTTTCACCCGTTCTCACCTCATCTCTCTTTCTCTTCTTCGTCCCATCACCCTCTTTCTACCCCCATTTCCTCGCCTTCCACACAGGGGTGCAGGGGGTCCTAGGTGGGCTTGGGAAATCCATTTCCTGAGTCTCCCCCAGCAAGTCTCCCCAGATGACCCATCATCCTCACACCTAATCCATCCATCCCCACAAATCCTGTCTTCGCTGAAGCTTTAAGCTCATGTCTTTGTGGCGTGTTCCTTGCTGGTGAGTTGCTTTATTTCTGGATGAGTCTTTCTCTGCTCGTTGTCTCTAAATAATGCTGGAGATTTTAAGGGTTTACTGGAGAAGCCAGATCGTAAAAATGCGAAGTTCATCCGAGAATTCATTTGAAACATGCAAGTTATATTTGCTCCTTGACATGACCGTTACCTGGCAACTAATTGGTAAAAATCTGGAAAATCAGACATTTTCAAATTGGAATTGTGCAGAAATGCTGTTTGGATTTCAAATTTGTATTTTTTTTCTGTTTGTTTTTTTTACATTGATAAACAATTAGAAAGACTAAGTTATGTTGGAGGTTACTTTACCCCTTATTATATTTATTTAAGATGACATTTATTCACCCAGGACAGGCCCTGTGTACTAAAATACAAAATACAAAAGAATCTCATATCCTGTCATCTTTGTTTGCTCGTCTCTAATAAAAGTCTGAGGCCTAATCAGACTAAAGGGTTCTGGGCACAAATCCGTGAGAGACCTTTCAGATATTTATTATCTTTTAAATAAATATCTGAATGTACTTTCAGCTTAACAATATGCACTTCTTTGTGTTGACTTATCTTGTAAAATTCAAATAAATTACAGTGAAGTTTATTGGTGTGACCAAATAAAATGTGAAAAACTCAAAGTGAATGAAAACTTTTGCAAGTCAATGGATGGCGTGATCGCTTTTAGCTGTGATTCAGTTGTTCTTCTTGAATTTGGTGGGGGATAAAACTTGTTAGTAATCCTTGAAATTTAGTGTTTCTTGTAAAAAAGAAAAAAAAAACTCCCAAGAACACATTGCACCAGGGGAAATCCCAGTATTTAAAATGCAGTCACGCAAATTCATGCCACGAATAACTTTCCTGCTGTTGCAGAATCTTTGCAAATCTTCCTCCTGCTCTCAACATCTGGTGCCACAATTTCAGCCATTATTAGTAAGGTTTAATTCACAGTCCACTTACTGTGGATTCCCTATCATAACTTTTATATTGAATTCAAGTTGTCAAAAGGACCAGATACATTCTTCCCTCTAATACTTTTATATCTTAGTGTGTTAATGGTATCGGTGTAAATTAAGACTTTATGAACAAAAGAGTGTTAAAAGGCGGCTGAGTCATTCATTGTTGACAGAGGTTAATAGCCACAGTGAATTTCCATCATGATGTTGTCACTTTCTGTGTAATATCACCCAAGAAAATTGGCCATAACTCAAAGATCTACAAAGGCTGTAATGTGGAAGAGCCTAGACTCAATGAAGCAACTGTTGACCCTGGATGGAGCTAAACTGAGTTTGCGGAACAGCTTGTTACATTGTAGACGACCCTAGAAAGCACATCCACAGATGAGAAATACTCTGCTGTACTGACCAAGTCTAAATGTCTAAAACTTGAAGTCTGCGATCAGTTTTAATGAAGCAGTCGTGAAGTGGTGCTTGTTTTAGCTCGACTGTTTCCTTAGCAAAGGGATTTAGTTAGAAGCCGTGTGTCTGGTTTTGCCTTCAGTATCTGACTTTAATGATAATTTTTGGCTCAGTTCTTGTCCTCCTCTGTTCTTGCTTTCATCTTCAGTCTGCTCTCAGCAGCAGAACGTAGGCCTCAGTGTTAGTAGCTACTGTTGCTAATAAATACAGAAGGCCTTCAGGCTTTATCCAGACACAAACCCTCAGGAGAACTGTGTGAAAACAAATGGTTTCCCTCAACGATGGCGACTGCCACGATGAAAAACTGCAGCTTGCAGTCTAATTCACAGGTCTGGTCCCTCAGCTGAGTGCAAATAAATTCTGTCAGGAAACAGCTCAATGTGTGTGCTGGCAATATCCGTTTCATAGTTGAAAGTCAGGCCGATGTGCGCTGGTAGCTAGCAGCTCGTGAGTCCCGTCCTCCCCGTGTGAAGAGGATGTTGAGAGGTTAAACAGAATCACATTCAGTCTGTCCAAGGACGACCTGCTGGGAAGGTCTTTGCTTAATTTTTCTTCCTGCTGCTTTGTGATTGGCTCCTTGCCATACTTTAAAGCGAACGCAAACACTGAGAATGTCTCAGGCTCTCTCCTCTCCGCCTCTCTATTGCAGGCCACTGGGCTCAGGAGACAAATGAAGCATCGGCTTCGATAAGAGCCCCTGTTGCTGCGCGGTTGGGAAAATAACTTGATTTACTTTTTTACCTTGCTCTACTTCACATTTTCAAATGACATTTCAATGTGTTTTGTGGGACAAATTAACACAATGTAGTGCATAACTGTGAAGTGGAGAGAGAATGATAGTTTTGACAAATTTCCCCACGGCTGAAAAACTCGATGATGCTACTCGCATCTTGGTCAGGTTGGAAGGAGAGCGAGCATCTGTGAACATCGTTTTTATGACCTGAAGTGGTTTAAGTTTTAGATTTTCTAACACATAAATGTGCTCTATTGTGTTCTATAATCTTCCCATTGAGGATCTGGCTGTATGTTTAGAATTATTGCTCAGCTAGGATGTCAAACCCAATATCAGACTCACATCTATTGCGACTTCCATTCCCATTAATGTGTTTCATTAGTTTTCTGCCTCCTGTAACCTTTTTAGTTTGGGGGTTTAGTCCAAAGAGTTCAGATTTGATCTTATCTGATACATTCCTTTAACAATGGTTTTCTTATTTGGACTCTTGGGGAAAATGTCTGATTTTGTGAGTGTGCAGCATAGTTTTCTTAAAATATATCAAAATCAAAAACAAAAGCTGTCCTGCTTATATTCTGCCACCTGAGCTGTATGCCTGTGCAGCCCCTCCAGAGTTGCAGTGGGTTGCAGAGCAACTGGGCAACATTTCCTGCGATGATATTCTCACTTAAAATAAATAAACTGTTCTATAAATATTAGCTCGACACAAACAAGCTGCAAGCTACTCGTTTGCTTTTTTGGATACCTTTGCTGAGTTCAATTCACTTTTTTAATTAAGTCAAACCGATATGAACCTCAACTAAAACAAACATTATCTGAGGAAGCTTCGATGTGAAGTATGTGATTATATATGAGGATTATTTTAAAACAGCGACTTCCAATTAGGTTTTTTGATAGATTATGAACACCTTTTGAAAATAACAGCCTTTAAGCAGGTATTAAACATACTTTTTATTAAGCTCATATATCTGTTGTGAAATGTTTTGATGCAGTGTTCTAATCTTAAATGTCGTGGTTTTGTTGGCTGTAAGCTGAAAATCATTGTTACTAACATAAATAAAAGACTTAAAACATCAGTCTGTGTTTAACTAATCTATATGATGGGCTTCACTTTGCGAATTGTGTTACTGGAATAAATTAACTTTTCCATAACGTCAAATTTATTGAATTGGCCTGTGAACTACGCTGTGCAGGAGATGACTCATCTTTGCTGCAAACAGCTGATCAGTAAGTACATCACATACTCAGACACAGCAGACCCAAAGTCCAGGCTCATGACATCAATGAGTGTAAATTTATAAGTGATCAATCTTTAAGCAAGACAGATGTAACAGAATAAAATATTAAAGAGAGTGGACTCGGGTAAAGATATGTGGCTCAATGCTGCCATCTACTGTTGGTTCTCTTATTTGCATCAATCTGTGATCTACCTGATTGCACATGTAAAAGTCAACAGATCCAAGCAGTTTATTCTGCAACGGACTGTTGTGTGATGTTTGTTTAAGTCGACAATGATTGAAGTTTGAAGATACAATTGGCAAATTAACAATTTATTAACTTAACGATTTACTAATTGCGGTAAGTTGCAGTTGTTGCATGGTGTCGTGTTGGTCACTCTGGAACAACAGCAAGACAAAAATGACCCAACAAGCGTTCACAGGGGTCAAAGTCAGGACTACAAGGTCGTCCTTCTACCTTCTCCATTTCCAAATTCTGGAGCTGGCCTCTGATAAGGGTCAACAACATCTTGCATGGTGGAACCTGGTCCTTAAATGGGCTGGCCACTGGCTGCAAAATAGCAGGATTACATCACTCTGGACTTAAACTTTCTCTTATAACAAGAATCTTTAGTTTTCCAGTGATGGAGATGCCGTCCCATGCCATCAAACTGCCTCTACCAAAAGTTTTTTGGCTCCAGGAGAGAGGATTTTGCGAGATTTTCTCAGGGACAGCTCACATACTTAGCTGTGCTGCCCATTCCACCAATAAATTTTCCCTAAACTTTCCCCCCGATTAGCTTGTATCGTGCCAACAACAAAAACTAATAAGCCTGACACAGTTTTCCTTAATTTATGTCCTGAGTTAAGATGCATTTCAGATAATACTAAAAAACAATTAAAGTACAAAAACTAAATAAAATAAATGTGAAACATCTCAGCGTCTGATTTGCATCAACTGAGTTACATACAGTTTCTGTTCACACTTTTGGCGACAATGCGCAGCTTTCATGAATTCGGGTCCTGTCAGTTTGAATTGATTTTTTTTAAATCACCTTCTTTAGGTTTGCTCAGGTGTCAACAATCAACTCATTAACTTGGTTGAGATAAAAGACGCTTTCTGGGTTCAGTCTGTAGTTGAGCTCTCTTGTGGAAGTGGTCCTGGTGAGTAAGTTGGGTATGTGTGAACGGCTTAATAGGATCTTAAAGTGGTTGAAGAAACAGTTCGAGGTGTGTTTTGATGTCTGAATCCTTGTTGTGCGTTTCTTTGAATCCAGCCTAACGATGTCCGGCCGAGGAAAGAAAGCTGCACCCAAACCGAAATCTGCGGTGTCTCGTTCCTCCAGGTCAGGACTCACTTTCCCAGTGGGCCGCGTTCATAGGCTGCTCAGAAATGGCAACTACGCAAAGAGGGTTGGCATCGGCTCTGCCGTGTACTTCTCGGCTGTCATGGAGTATCTCTGCGCTGAAATCCTGGAGCTGGCTGGAAACGCCAGCCGTGACAACAAGAAGCGGCGCATCGCACCTCGCCACATCTTGCTGGCTGTGAAGAACGACGAGGAGCTCAAAAACCTGCTGGCAGGGGTCACCATCTCGGAAGGTGGGGTGGTGCCAAACATTCAGGCGGTCCTCCTACCAAAGAAGACCACAGGTCCAAGGGAAGACGCAACTGCCAAAGACGTTCAATCTCAAGAATTTTAACTGTGGCAGACAGAAATGTTTATTTTAATTAAATTTGGAATGTTAAATTTTATATTTGAATTTTAATAAAGCTTAACCTGTGTTAAACTTGAGTTTGAAGAACTTTGTCCAAAATGTTAAGCCTGAACAAGAAATGACTTGAACTAGTTTACATATGTTCTTATAATCCAGACCACAGTGGGATGCATAGTGTTCAGAAACTTGAAGGATTGTTAATGTGTTGTGGCCTGTAGGACTCTAGGCATGATTGGCTCCAGTCCATATGCCATCCACCCATGGGAGGTGGGGTGGCTATTGAACGGTGCTACAGCTAACCTTGTGAAAAGTATAGGGCACAGACTGCTTATGAGGTCTGGAGTTGCTGTTAAGCGCTGCAGAGCGCCGGTGTTTGAACTACAGAAAATGGATTGCTCAGTGGTTAAATGTGGGTGGAAGGCTATTGTGCATTTCATTTGGCACTCAGTGTCCCAGAGTAAGAAGCAGTGGGGCTACTTGTGGTCCAATGTAACCTTTCTACAGTCTGCTTTAAACTCCCATGACTCTTGATGTCTGTGCATTTTGAGCACTTTGTGTACTCTGAGCTTTATGGGAATATTTCATTTTCCAGCAGGATGGGGATCTGCACCTCCCCTTGACAAAATGACCAAACCCTTTGCCCATATATTGGCCTAAAAAGGAATGCAGGGGAGTCATAGCTTAAGAGTGATTTAGTTGGTGATGAAAGCAACTCTGAGCGAGGCGCTGAAAGAAATTTCATAGTGAGGTGTGTGAGACGCTGTCTTTTAGGGACCGTTAGATGCGCCAAAAAGAAAAAAACACACACCTCTGGTAAGCAACTCATAGAAATGAAACGCTGTCTAGACTGGAGTAAGAAAAGTGTCATAAAATGCTACATTTAATTGCCACACTGCATCAACGTGTCTTATTTACTTACCCATCATTGCTTTTGTTAAAGCTTCTCACTATTCTGGACATTTTACTCATCTGTTTGTGAGGTCACCAAGTTTTTTGCAGCCGAGTTGAACTTCAACTAAGCAATATGAAAGGCTACCAGTTTTGAGTTTAACCTTTGAATTTAATTAGTGGAACAAATAATAAAATAAAAATTGGCTGCATCAGTACATCCCTCATCTGGGTGACGAAATTTATATTCCATGTAAGATTTATAAAGTCATATTGTCTTTCATTGTGAAGGAGAAAAACAAAACCTTGCAGGTCATTAAACTTAACAGGTGTTTTGCAACACTGATCTTGTACGGCAAGTTATTGTGGCATATAATCAGCCCAGACAAGCTCTCCTTTTTTTCCTACATCAATGTATCTTTTTCTTAATGTAGTAGCTACTAATATTTTACATCTATTCTTTGAAGGGTTTCTTTTTAAAAATGTATTTCTTACATTTTTGTCTTTTATTTTCCTGTGAAGAATGTTGAATTTACCACGCACTTGTGTGAAGTTATACAAACAAGCTTTTTGTCAGAGGTGGGTATTCACTAGTTCAGTAATATTTTGGGCCAAAAATAATTACTTTTTGGAGGGATCTTTTTTACTTTTACTTGGGAATTAATGTTATACAATGTTTACTTTAGCAAAATAACATGAAGAACATGTTTTTTAAGTGCATTTCTTACATTTTTGTAAGAAATACAAATATGTAAAAATGCTATCTTCTTACATTCTTACAGTGTAAGAAAAAGGTAAGAATGCTATATGTCTCCTAGAAAGCATTCACCTAGAAGAAGCATGGCGTCTGGATACTTTGATATCAACTGATCATTTGACTTGAATTGTATTAAAAGTTGAAACGTTTTTAACATCGAAGAGCATCCACTATTATGTGGTACAATTGCATGCCATACTGGTGCGTTAGCTAAACGTACCTTGTGTACGTGCGGTTACGTGCTGACGTATGACGAGTGCACAACAAACAGTTGTTGGACTTCAACAGGCTAGCGAAGGAGAACGTTGGACAAAAAAAAAAAAAAAAAAGAAAAAAAAAACAGGCTCAGCTGACTCCTCCCGCAGCCGGAGACACAGCCGAGAGCTAAATGGTAGGAATATCGCAGCCATAGTCTTCCAACCGTAAGCACCGGTAGTCCCGGCGCGTTTCCTGAGCGCTGAGCTTAGCCACCGAGGCATGTTCACTGCTCGGAGTGTGACGCCTGTTTTTTCCGCCGCTGCTATCGCCGCCGCTGGCTGAGGGTTTGTGATGCGAGCAGAGAGAGTAGCGCCACGACAGAGGGTGAGACCAAGATCTGCGGAGGGAATATATTTCATCTTCTTGTCCCGGAAGAATGAACTTGGAGAAACTGTCGGGTCGCTGTAAAGAAGCAGGCATGCTACCCTACTCGGGCCTGGACGTCATTGTTGGACAACTTTAGCAAGCTAGCAACGCGTTAGCTCTCTTTAATTCACGTCGATGACTTGGCTCCGTAAGCTCCCCGAGCGACCTGTTCGTTTTAGTAGATTGGCCTGGCCCTTTTTTTGCTCCTGCTAGTAATATGCTGACGACCAGGGAGACATTATTCGCCCCTTAAACGAAGCAGCAAGATAGGACTGCCAGAAATTTAGCGCTTACCTGTGCGTTCATAGTTAGGCTTTATAGTTTGGTTTATGAACAAGTGCAGACAACAGTAGCGTTTTGCACGGAAACAAGCGATTTCTTGTTAAATGACATTTCAACAAAATTGCACTTTATTTAGTTGACTTCTGACATTTGACGGTTGTTTGTTGAACTGTATTATTTACACGTCGAAAACGAGCATACAAGCATCGATAAATGGATGTTTCTCACGCACTTGAATGACCAAAACGGGGACTCGTCAGCTTTAAAGTAGAGAGAAAGAAGCTCGTCTGTTCCAGGTGGTCACTGTCTTACCTGCTGACCATACGGCGCGCCACGGTTTGCAAGCTGAAATGTAAACATGAATTTCGAAGAGCAGCGTCTAGATTTGTGTAATGTCAAGACAAAGGCCAACGTGGACGATGACCATAACGCTACCAACAACACAGAAGCGGTCACCCCTCGAATTTCTGAACTGATGACAGATGGTGACTTCGAGAAACAAACCAGTGTTCCCACAGAGGCCTCTGAAACCTACCTTATGCCTCAGCTCACTGACAATCTCCAGACAGCTGAGGAGGACAACCAAGACACACTGGAAATTGATGAAGTCAATGGAAATAAAAAGAGCTGTGCCCAGGACCCCCCTGCTGTAGATAATCCCACTGACTTGATCTCGTCAAACAATGAGCAGCACAAGATTGTTATAGAGGAGGTGGAGGAGGTGAACATGAAGGAGGACAGGGACAGCAACTCTGCACAAACTGCTCTGGAGGCAGGGGACGATGGCGTGGACATGGACATCGGGGTGGATTTGAGCCTGGACGAGAGCGGCGTGCTGGAGGCCGAGTCTGCGAACGCCATGTCCGTCTCAGACCACGCTTTGGACTCCAAGTCCAGTCCTCAGGACGTCCCAGCCGGCAGGACAGCGGAAGGCCAGGCAAATGCAGTCCAGACGTGCAGCACCGAGGCGTCTGCCGCTGATCAAGCGGGACTGTATCCCTTGGTGGAGGAGGGGGAAGAGAAACACAAACAGAGTGGAAAAAGGGTGACATTTCCTTCAGACGACGACATCGTTTCTGGAGCGGTGGAGCCGAAGGACCCCTGGAGACATGGTAGTACTTGTCATTTTCTGCATGTCTGTATGTGTAAATGAAGTTTTCTATTTGCTGTGCTGTCATTAAGGCCGTTTGAGACGTGTCGGTTCACCAGGGACGTAATGACAGACGCAACACTCAGTCTTTTCCTGACTCATGCCTGTTTTTTTGTTGTTCTTGGAGGTTCCTTTTTTCTTTTGGAGACTTTTAAGTGAACATTTTCTTGATTTCAATTTCTAGCCATTATCTCTCTCAGGCATTTCATATCAACATATGTCAAGGATTCTAAATTAGGATTTGAAAACCACTCAGTTTTTAAAAAAAAATTGTCAGTTTAAGATGGCAACAATGTAGCTGTTTTTTTATCCAGTCCAATAGTGCACAGGGTGTAACAGCACTCTTCCTTCCTCTCTTTGCTGCACACTGCCAATCAGCAGGCTGAGAGAACACTACACTTTGTCCTTCACAAAAAGAAAACAAAGTGTTGTTTGGGAATGTTTCCAGTTGTAGTAAAACATTCAGACTGCCATTGTGAAAAACTAAAGAAGCGCTCTATTTGGAATAGCACATTTTCAGAGGTACACTTTTAAAACTAAGAGTAGCTTAGCTTTTAAAATAAGCTACATTGCAGCAAACTACAATAATCAGTAGGTTTTATTTTAACAGGAATGAAAATTTAAATAAAAAAAATTAGGTCAGATTTCCACTTGAACGTTTCATGACTGCACTCTGGGAAGCTCAGGTAGAAAGATCCGGTTCAAAACGGATCCGCCCAGAGTACGGAACCACAATCATCCACATATCAACAAAGATTTGATTATGTTAATTTAAGGTCAGATTAGAAAGCTGTTGGGATGATTGTGGTGGTGTAAAAGATTTATTCATGACCATCATTAGGACTGAAATTATTGATCAAATGAGTCATGATCAATTAATTAATGAAGTAATTGTTTCTTAACTGGAATATATACAGTCTCTAAAAAAAGGTCATTTGCTGAAAACAACACAGTCATAATTAAGCCAAAACTGAACAAAAATATATAAAATTTGCCTTTAGGTTGAAAAACCTTTTTGACTGTAAACTTATTCCACCCAAAACTCCTAAAGTAATATTTTTAGCTTCACCTGGTTCCAATTCTTTAAGAAAAATCTCCTATTAATGTCCTTGTGTTATCCAATTATTAATCCAAATTAAAATAATCATCATATTAGTAAAAATCATTTTTTTAGCTGCACATGCATTCTTTACTACAAATGATCAAACTGCAAGAGGGCTTTCTATGCATTTTAGGCAATAATATGTTTTCTTGTATAAAAAAAGAAATGTCAGTATTTGCATCTTTTAATTGGTTGAATTTAAAAAAATCTACAGAATGCGCAAACTTTTTTTTAAACAAATTAATAATCAGAATAATTACTTAAATAATCTCTAGTTGTAGTTCTAATCAATATTATTGTCGCCCTACTATCACACAGCACTAGCTTAAAACGCTCTTTCGCCTATTACACCTTGTCCGTTAAAATTTTGACGACTCGATGAATGTAGTCATTCATCCTAAAGAGGCGTGTTAGTGTGTTAGTCTTAAGAAGAATTCCTCCTTTGTGTGTTTCGTCAAAGCTGCCGCTGCTTTGTCTATCTGCTCTTTAATCCTCAGGTAGCACCCGAACCCCCACCCCTACTTTAAACAACTTCTAATAGATAAAGAACATAATAGATTTTCTGGCTTTGCTGCACTCAGAATAGCCAAAGCATAACTCCATATCCAAGTATGGCGGCGCAATGCAGTGAGGGCTTTGAGCGAATCCCTCCACTCCTTGAGGTGTGCCATTTTTACCACAGCAGGTTCCTGTTTGTTTAGCGAATGCACACTTTGGAAAACTCTTGAGGATGTGGCACTGCCTTTACTTAGACACATACGGAACCTAGTGTGTGGCGTTACAATGAAGGAAATCTTCCTAAAAGGTTTTTGAAGGGAATTGCTTTTGTGTGTGTGTGTATGTGTGTAGGACTTAATTATAATTAAGTATCTCTGATAGAAAATAACTATTTTCTAAGCAAAAAATAACTATTTTCTATCAGAGAGACTGTTTTTTTTCCAGTCAATTTGTACATTTCGTCTTTATCTTAAGCTGTTACATGCTTTTGTTTACTTGTTTTTGTTTATATTTCGGACGCTGGGTCCTTACACAGGCAGCAGGACAGGCTTTGCTTTAGCAGTAGCTTTACAGTGGCCAAGCTGGAAATTTGTGTGTGTGACTCACACGTTCCTTCATCTGGTGTCAACAAAGGACACCATTTACTAAACAGCCTTCACAGGCCTAATGTGAAAACTGTTGTTTGCTCACGGTAATGTGACTGGTGTTGGCATAGTTACACACTTGGCCGGCTTAAGACGATCGCGTACGGTGTCGAGCTCACTGCTGACCTCACGATTGCAGTGCGTTTGTGACCTCCCTCATCTGGAAAACACAGTCAGTATTCGGTTTGAAATGATCAAACAGATAAGTTCTTATCCGTTCATCGAATCACACGTAGCTGCTTCCGACTGTGGATGTGGCCGCAGTAAAGAACTTTAGCATGTTGAATACATGTAAATAACCCTGCTGCTTTTGAATAGTTCAGTCCAAATCACGTGGCCAGCTTTGTTTTAAATTAAAATGCCAGCTTTCTGAGTGTGTTGGAGCACAGTTTGTCCCTTAACAAGTTTTTCTGGCCTTGTGCAAAACAGGACAAACCGTTAAATATCTCACGCTGAACCGCAGTGCTGGATGTTTTATCAAACACCTTTATCTTGTAGCTGGTTTAAGTTCCAAAGTTCTTCGCGGCCGAGTGTCGATATGAAGGCATAGAGTCAGCTGACGGCTGTGAAATCGAACACGCAGTGCCTCGCTTGGACTTTTTACTGAATGGGAAATCCATAAAGTTTAAAAAATATGTAAATACAATAAAAGTTGTACTAAGCTCACGGGGAAATAGTAAAGGTTGACAACATTTGATTCAGGGATAGTTTGATTATTAAGTTGTTAATACATGTTAAGCATGGGACGTTTCTACCTTCTTAAATATGCACATTTTCTGCCTTTTTTTGTCATGAAGTGAACTGAACAGAACATCTCTGTAGGGGAATTTGTCGACCAGGATTGTTTTCTTTTACCCGGTACCAGTTCGAGTCATTAAATAACAGGCATTGTTACAAAGCCCCTGTCTGATACAAAGTCATTAAAATATACTCCATTTAAATATAGAAAGTGCTGCAATAAATTTCCCCTCTATATCCCTGTATTACTGTGAGTATTTCCTGTTTTACTTACTTACCCATTACCTATCCAAAACTACAGTCCTAATAGTTTTTTCACAGGACCATTTGTCTCTGGACATTTATCATGACACCTTCAGCGAAGGTTTTAATAAGCGACGTTACTTGCTCATACTGTTGATGTTTTTCTGTTTGTTAGTCTGCTGAAGCGTTTGGCTAATGCTAGCACACATCTCCTCTCTGCTTTGATGCGACTTGGACAATAACTCAGCTCATATCATATTTCACTGCGGTTCCAGTTAAAAGTTACAGGGAGAGTTGTTCCACCTGTTAATTTTGTGGTAAAATTGAAAGTCTAGTGTTTCAGCTGCTCTCTCTGTGCCTCAACAATTGTCAGAGGACGGTGAGCAAAGTAGGTCGAATGACAGACAGGAAGATGAGCCTCCCTCGTTCATTCACTTCAAACACTTAGATTGTTAGATAAAAACAAGACTTGTTTGGTCAATAAGATGTGATTGGCTTACAATGAAGCTTTTAAAATTTGTGCACGTGGGGAAAAACTCTGTCACATTTTTAAAAATTGTAAAATTAAAAAGCAGAATCAACAAGATTTGTGCTGACATAACATCTGATACCTGTTTTTATCTGCTGTCTAAGTATGAGGTTAGTAAGGGAGTCTTGATATCCGTTTGAAAATGGATCAATTGCTACATCAGATCTGGACTTCCCTACTTTACTGAGTTCTTGCCTTTATGTGTCTGAGAAAACCTCACACACTTTGTGATAATTTGCAGCCATCTCAGAAAGTTTATGTACCGTATTTTCCACACTATAAGGCGCACCGGATTATAAGGCGCATAGAATAGATGCTTCAGTTTGGGTTGCCGTACTCTATTATTACTAGGGATGTGCCGATCAGGTTTTTTCCTACCGATACCGATCACCCCTGAGGGCCGATCGCCGATTCCGATCCCCGATACCGATCACATAATTATTATTTATTTATTTATTTTTTATCATAAA
>CAEGAF010032847.1:0-52846 GCA_903067075.1 Micropoecilia bifurca | reverse complement strand
GGGATGATGTGCACTACTGGCTTTTCCCTAAAATTCCTAACTTGCCTGAATTTTCTATGAAAGACATTGTTTTTGGAATTATGAGAAAAGAAAAGACTTTGAAAAGCTACTAAATGTAATCATTATTATGGGCAAGTTTTTCATTCACAAATGTCGTTTTTTTAAAGCCAAACCATCTTTCCCCACCTTTCACAAGGAACTCTGCCACCTCTTCTCTTCTCTAAAGTTCATGGACAAACATCAAGATGCCGATCTGGATGAAATGATAAACAATCTGGAACTGTTCGAAACCCCTAGTGGCCTTTTCTTTTCTTCTTCTTTTGTTGTTGTTCTTTTGCTTTACATTTTTGTTTCTTTCGTATGTATGTAAGCTGCCTTGGTCGGCTTCTTCAAGTTCTTTAGATATATTTACATCTGATGATGTTACCAGGTTTGTTGTATATGATGATGAGAATAAAGGAAAAAAAATTATCCACTTCCTGCTTTGACTCCGCCCATTTTGGGCCTATTTTCATCCTTAACATCAAACCTACATTCATGCGAACTTTGGTGAAGTGTATTACCCACAATTAATTGCTGCATGTGACTTTTGGAGTCAAAAGGCAAAATTTTTGTAATGTTTTTTTTTTGTTTTTTATCTGTATTTTTAGAAATTAATTCTGAAAAAATAGTAAGGCACATATTAGTACTAAAAGAAAAGAGATGATAAACTGAGCAGAAGAAATAAAATGAATAGTCAACTGAGGAAAGTAAAACAAAATGTAATGAATGCAAGAGAAATGTTAAATCTTAAGCTAAGATATTAACATTTTGGGGACAAAAATTGGGCTTTTGTAATGTTGATGTAGGTGATTTTTAGAAATCAGTATTTGTGGATAAAAACTTAGCCAGATTAAATCGTTAATATCCTAATTTAACTCTACATCCCTGTTGGAAGACTAAATTTTGTTATAAGATGTGATAGATTTCTTTCACTTCGGAAAATCTGTCTTAACATTCATGACGTTGCAAAGGAAAAAAAGTTTATCTTAAAACCTCAGGCATAGAATTGATCTTACAGGGAATACTTCATGCATAATTATGAAATTAATATTTATTTTTTGATAGTACCGCGATTCACATTTGTACCTCACTCACAGCAATAACACAGATGAGAGAGATGGTGAGCGCTGAGCTCTGAAACGTTTGATAAACGGTTGAAAATGAATGGCTGAGAACCTGAGTTTTCCTTGCGACACCAGTTCACTCTGAAGAATCTGGACAGAAAACCGTAAAACTTTAGATACATTTTGCAAACATTTTATGGGAGCCGGCATTCTGTGCGACGTCATGACCGACTTTAATACCAACAGAGCGATATTTGTGGGCGTGAGAGTAAGTTAAAAAGTCAGAGGTCCTCCCTAAAACACTTTAAATTTCAGCAGTTGGCTCGTTTTCCGCTAATTATGTCGCCATTTTCACTCGAAACCCCAATGGACCTTACCACAGGGGCTGCGTTTCATTGGCTAATGCCAATTTTACGTCACAGCGCAGCTACCACGTGAGTGACTGTCTCACAAACGCAAGCTACAGTAGTAAACACATGCTATTGTACATTGTGGACTAGCAGACCGGTAGAAAGTTTTTGCGTCAGGACTCGAAAAAGAATGGTTCTCCACCATCAGTGGGGAATCTGTACAGGCGATGTCAGGTATTGTGATAGTATTTGTGGAACCAAAATTCACAGATTTCCAAAATCTGTAACGGAATGTCTTGCTTGGATCAAAGCTTGTGCTCGACCACATTTGCAGCTCAACCTTTGTAGGATCAATAGGAACAAAGGAGTGTCTGCTGGTGTAAGTATTATTGCTTTGCTTTCTTCCTGTTTAGTGAATGAGCTTTCTGGGCGGAGCTTGGTAAGGTCCATAAAAATAATAGCCCGGATGCCGGGATTGGGGTGCATGTTTTGATACATTTGAAATAAATAAAGCCACATTCCATTGATGGTAGAGCAACAGGTGCCTTCCATGCATTGCTATGGCAAGCACCAAATGTTTCATTATAAGTATACTACAATAATTATATAAGTAATTATATAAGTAATAATTATGTAAGTGCTGTTTTAATCATTTCTGTCCGTTTTGCTCCTAAAACCAAAGCTTGATTTTTGCTGAGCTGATAAGTTATTCTGACAGTGTGTGTGTGTGTGGGTGGATGTGTGTGTGTGTTTTCCGTGGTTTTATCGTGTTGCAGATGGCAGTAGAACCTGGCAGACTGTAGAAACTGCCAGTAGCTGGACGCAGCCTAGGCCGGCTGTAACAGCGCACACCTCCAGATTGTCCATGTGAGCGCTGACCGCATGCCGTCAGGAAGACACGTTCGTGTTATCGCTGCACAGTAATGCGCCTCCATATGGCTACAGCATTAGGAGAACCAGATTCACAACCTCAAGATGAGGAGCTGAGCTTCAGGACCCAACTGCAGCTGTTTCCAAAACACAAATCAGAAATATGCAACACAGAAACAACGACGATGATGATGAAGCGCTGCTTTCAGAAAACAACTATGGCAACACTTTATTTGAAGGTGTGTGCATAAGACTGACGTGACATTAATGAACGTGGAGTGTTTATGAATATTTATGACCATGATCATTTAGTGTCATTCTGTAAATATATTTTTTAATGCAACTTTTAGTGCATCACATTAAACGTGTTATTTACAGAATGACACCTTATGACAACAGTTGTAAACATTCATGAAGACTTCATCATGTTATTTATGACAGTGTTGTGTCTTATGCACAGTGCTCACCCCTTCAAATAAAGTGTTAAAACCATCACCATTTTGGTTTGAGGAACAGCCATCCATTTTCTTACACCTTTGTCCCTGTTGGGGTCTGCAGGTTTGCTGGTGCCAACCTCCAACGAGACATTTTGGACGAGAGGCAGGGTCAACCTGGACCTTTTCGCCAGTGCATCGCAGGTTTGAGGAACATAAATGTTATTTATCCTACAGTAACTGGCAGAATGAAAATAGTTTCCATCATTTCCTGAAGCTTAATTACAGTAGATTCTAATGAGACAACCAGCAGATTATGACTCATCACATTCAACACAACCCAGTGTGTTGTCCTTGGAGGCCATCTTAGTATTTTAATAAAAACTAAATGTTAGTCTTTAGGCTGAACGAGAACCAGAACCAGATCACAGCTACAGTGGAACTGGCAACCCAGTTTGTGGTGTTGGCACCTGATCCGATTAGAAACCAGAAGCAGCTGCAGACAGAAACCCGTAAACATGGAAAAACCTGAACCTGGTTTTGATTCAGCTAAAGGGACATTCCACCCGCAGCGGTTTAATCTAGATTAGAAACTAGATTATTGTGCTGTGACTGTGGAATAATCTAGTGCAGATCTGAAATTAGTTCTTCAATCAGAGCAGTTTAGAGATGATGGGGGTGAAATTAGCTTTAATCTTCACCAGATTCTTCAGAAGGTTCTGCATTGAAGGCTCAATTTCAAAGCTAGAGTGATGTTTGCAAGCTAACTGGTCTGTGCTAACAGCTTTCCATCATTTAACATGAACTGCTAAAGACTCTGGTGCTAAATAAATACTTCTGCAACAAAAAATTTTAATCTTCATTTAGTTCTGAAAACCAGAAACTGATAAAGATTTGCCTCCAAGAACTCCTGAACTCACTAGTAGCAGCATGACCCCGCGACCCCACAGGGATGGGACAGAAGGTGGATCTCATCTGCTGAATGAGACTGAGAAGCTGTTGGATATATTTTTATTGAAGCATTTAGTCCTGACCCGGTTCTGACCTGGGTCAGGACCGGGTCAGAAGCAGGTAATCTGAGTAGAGCTACATGGCGGGTATGACTGTGGATAAGACGGAGCCAGAGCTGCTTCTCTCTTCGTATTAGCAGGAAACATGGCAGCTCCACTGTCTCTGATTGGTCCAGCTGCATCAGGGCAGGGCCAATGGAGGAAGAGACATCTTCACAGGCAGCTCTCCTCTTCCTCAGCAGGAGCTTCTGGTGGCGATGTCACTTCCTGTGACTCCAAGATGGCGGCCGGGTCTGACAGCAGAGGGCTGAAGGGGAAAAAAAGACAGTCATCGCCAAGGAAACGCTACTGAGAAGACATGTGAAACTACAGCTTCCTTTAGGAGTTTCACAATAAATGCAGAAGGGTAAGGCCATCTGCATCCAGAACCAGAACCAGCTCTGCCAGGTTCTACTGAAGTTAAAAAGAAATATCTCTTGGGTGTGTTGTGTTGGCGTAGGGGTTAAGTTTAACTCATGTTTGGAGGCCTTAGTCCTCGACGCGGCCGTTGCAGGTTCGATTCCCGGCCTGGCGACCTTTGCCATACGTCTTTCCCCCTTCTCTCATTACCAACTTTCCTGTCAATTAATTATCAAATAAAGGCCACTAGAGCCAATAAAACCTTTAAAAAATGTCTCTCCAGAACCAAGATGGCAGCATAGATACCTCCTGACATAATTTCCTGCTAGCTGGGCCAGAACGCCCGATTTACAGAAAGACTCTTCATGTGTACCTGACTGCGTCCAGCGCAGTGCTGCTGCTGGTTTCCATGGTGACAACAGGCGGGATGTAAGTATTATGGGAGGGACCTGAGTCCTCTGGTTCAGCCTCCAGCAGGTGCTCCTTCACGTCAGAGGAAGGACTTCCTGTGAAGTGAAAGCCGAGTTCAGCTTCCTGGAAGCGTGCGGTGCAGTGGGAGGAGTTTCTGTCCTTCTGGACGTCCATCTCTGTCTCCGTCTCGGTCGTCCGGGACAGGCTGCGTCTGGACTGCAGGACGGCCGGACCGTCTCCTCTCAAGAAGTCTTCAGACAGCTGGGTGTACCGCTGAGGACCCAACACACAGAGGAGTGACGACCTCACACCTGACTCAGACTGCTCATCCACGTCAGCTCACCTGTCGGTAGTCAGCTGGCAACATGTTGCCCACGGCAACAACCAATGATGAGAAAGATGGTCTGGAGAGAGGATCTTCATCCCAGCACTGCTTCATCACAGCATACCTGGAACCAGAAGACGTGTTGAGGCTTATTGATGCGTGTTGAGGCGTGTCGAAATGTGTTGAGTATTGAGGCGGGTTGAGACAGGTTGATGAGTGTTAAGGCATGTCGTCGTACATGTCGGATGTAGCGTGTTCTGGTCGGTCCATTCTGTGTCCTCTCTTCAGAGCAGAACTAAACTGTCGGGTTGTAAGGAGGTCAGGATATGGGGTGCAGCCTGCCACACAATACACCACCTCATGTAAACTGGTTACACTGGTTATACTGGGGTCTGTATACTGGTCAGTCTGAGTTACCCAGAGAGAAGATCTCCCACAGCAGGACTCCGTAGGACCACACATCGCTCTCAGAGCTGTAGATGTTCTGGAAGATGCTCTCTGGAGACATCCACCTCAGTGGCAGGAAGCTCTGAAACCAAACAGGCACAGGACACCTGAGCTACCTGGTTGATGATATCATCAATCAGGGACCAGTGTCTTGTGTGGGACTGACGTTTCTCCTGATGATGTAATCTTCGTCCTTCTGAAGGTCTCTGGCCAAACCAAAATCACAGATCTTCAGCAGCTTCCCCTCACAGACCAGGACGTTCCTGGATGCCAGGTCTCTGTGGACACACTGAGGGACACACAACATGTGGACAACATGTCAGGCGGTAAAACGGTTCTAGAGACATCTGAGCCCAGATGTCCCAGGTGGGACTCTGAAGGGTCTTTGCTGCTTCTCCAAACCGTTTCATCCCAGTTCTTGAACAGAACACTTTCAGACGAAGTGAACTTTGACCTCTGAATCACTTAGACCAGTGTTTCTCAACCTTTTTTGGCCCAGCGCCCCCCTAGCCCTTATCCAGGTACCTCAACGCCCCCCAGTGGCGCAAAGAGTGGGTTTGCAGGTTTCACCTCGCGCACGTTACGAGGTACAGGTAACGAGTTTTACCCCTCACGTATCGTCGCCTCGGGGGCGGCGGGGGTGCGCGTAGAGAGTCCGACAAATCTGTTTAGGGGGGGAGAGGGAGAAGTGCATCGCAAATTCACGGGCACCGATTTATGCGCCGATAAATGTGTCGTTGCGCCACTGCCCCCACCAAATAACTTGCAGGCTACTTTGCAATGACCATTATTTTATTATTGACAATAAAGTTTACCTTCGACCAAATGCCCCCCTAAGGCATCCCAGCGCCCCCCTTTTGTAAAAATGTCGCCAGCGCCCCCTGCGGTCCTCTGAATGCCCCCTTGGGGGCAGTACCGCCCACGTTGAGAACGTCTAACTTAGACAGAGAAAGACTCTCTCTGGCAGACCAAGAGCCACAATCTGCTCATGTCTGACAGAAAGAAACTTCTCCAAGGTGTTGACCAAAGAGCTGAACGTCTCAGAAGGAACAAGAACAGAGGAAGAATCATCTGACCAGCAGTACTTGCTTTGAAAGCAGGTATCAGTAATCAGGGGCAACTGGGCTAAAGGTTCTAGTGGCACCAGAATCGGACTGTTGGTCCAAACGTGACGACTTTGCTGAAACGTGTCTGGAGAAGGTCAGGAAGTCCATCAGGATCAGGGTTAGGTTCAGACTATCCAGGGATAATTCCCTGGGTTTTATCGTGGTTGGTCAGACTGTAGCAAACATCCATCATTGTTTGCTACAGGAAAGAAACCAGATTCTAGCTGATCTTCTTTGGTTTTCATTCAAAGCTGAACAGATTCTTTTAAACCTTGTTTTTGATCTAGAGATGCTTCGTCCAGTTGGTGTGACATTAAAAAGGCAAATTCAGCCGAATCAAACTGAGCAGATGGGTTGATCAAGCAGGATGGAGGACAGTCTGGCTGCAGAAAACAACATGGCGGCGGTCGTACCTTCCTGAAGGACAGGAAATCCATGGCTTGAGCGATCTGGAAGGAGAAACTGAACAGGTCTTCCAGGGTGAGGACGGGAGAGTCGCTAAGGAGGAGTGATGGCGCCTTCTGGTGGTCTGAAAGAGAACAGCAGTGGTGAATATCAGTTCATCTTGTTCCTGTTTATGTTTACCTGATCACATGACATCACCTGTGGGGGCGTGGCCTGTCCCCTGTTCGGTGTCTCTCAGTTCCTTCAGAGGGACATAACGTCCCCGCCCGTCTTGGTTCATGTCCATGTAGCCGCCATCACTGTTACTGTGGGCGAGAGACACTGAGCAATCACTGGAAGAGAAAGGTCAGAGGTCAGAGGGTTGGCTCACCTCCTGCTGGGCATGTCCACCTGTCCAAATGTGTCTTTGTTCCTCTGCAGGTAGCGCAGCAGGTTGCCATGACGACAGAACTCAGTGATCAGGTAAACTGGACCTGTAACACGGAACAGGACTTTATTCTGACGGACAAACTCTAGATGAGGTCTGAGCACACCTGCACAGAACCAGGTCGACCCGGCAGAACATCTGGCTGAGGAGCGGTTCTGATGGTGAACCAGGATCTGGGTTTCAGGCCCCGCCCACTCCAGGTTATTTCCAGTATAATCTGGTTTCTTTCCTCCCAGGCTGATGAGACGATCACAGAATGCGAAACCAGAAGTGGATCTTCTGAGGTGTGAAGTGTGTACCTGGGCTGGTGCAGGCTCCCAGCAGGTTGACGACGTTCAGATGAGGACCCAGGTAACCCAGAACCTTTAACTCGGACATCAGAGACTGGGCCGCATCCCTCTTGGCTGCAAAACCACAACCACAGGTTGAGACGCAGCTTTGACTCAGACACTCAGAGGGGGAGGACCTTACACTTCATGATCTTCACTGCAGCTTTTGTTGGTGTGCCAGAGCCAGTCAGACCAGAAACTGTTGCCTCTACAACCCGTCCAAATGGACCAGAACCCAGGACCTGACCTGCAGACAGACAGACACTAGTCTGACCTGACGAGCCGTTTGTGGGTGAACTGAATGCAGAGTTTCTGCCAGGCAGAGCCTGCAGGTGCTGGTGCTATGTACCAAGTGCCACCTGGTCTCTGGGGATCTCCCAGGCGGAGCTGTAGGGCAGGTCTTCAGGGTCCACAAAGGAACACGGCTGTCCATCAGAACCTCCAAACTCCATCAGCTTCCAGCGAGCTTCATAGTGAGGCTTCTGCAGACATGAAGAGACCAAACTCCAGATCCTTTGGGGCGTAGCAGAGGTTTGGTAAATACTCAACTTGATTATCTTACTGACGTTTCTCCAGAGAGCAATGAGGATGATGAAGAAGATCACACCTATGATGACCAGAACAAGAACTGCCACCAAGATTACCACCTGGGACAGAAGGGCTGGAAGACGAAGGACAGAGTCTTACATGGAGCCTCAATGGGAACATCAGTGTCTTCTCCAAGACTTCTCAAACTTCACCTAAACATCCCTGATCTGCTCTAGTAGACCTTCAGGACACCTAAACCTCCTGCTTAGGTACCTTCCCATGTCTGATCAGTTGCTTTTCAGCTCAGTTTCAGGATCGACCTTCTGAGGTTCAGCAACTGATGGATCCTCAACACCACAATCATCCTGCAGCATGGTTCAGGTTGGAGGATTCACCCTGAACCACAGATGTACTTCGGTACTCCAGCAGTACTTACAGGTGCGAAGGACTCGCAGGTCTCGCGCTCGTTCTCCTGCTACGTTCGTAGCTTCGCAACGAACAGCCGACACAGAGTCCAGAGTTTTCAGAGTCAACACACTTTTTACCTGAACAGGTGACACACACGGGTGGTTAGCCATTGGTAGTTAGCCATTGGTCATTCAGCCCCTCCCCACATTGTGATGATTGATGGTTACCAGGGTACCGCCTCCTTCTATCACTGTGGTGACGTCCTGTTCCAAGGCCCCTAACTGGCTCCTCCAACCGTCACTCAGATTACTGCACCTGCATCAGGAAAAAAAATCAAAAGGTTACCATGGAAACATGGTCGTCATTTCATCTATGTGTATGAGTGTCTACCTGATCGAACGTGGACAGGTGTACCAGATAACAGATGGAGTTGGGACTCCCTCACTTACACACAGGATGTCTTTTTTATCAACTTCTGACAGAGACAAAATCCTTGGAGGAGCTGGACAGAAGCACACTGGCAGGTGAACTCACAAATGGGTAAATACCCTCCAGGTAACCAGTCAGCACATCTCTCTCACCTGTGACCTGTAAGTAGAACATAACCTCCTCTCTGCTGTCCTCATTGGATGCAGTTGCAGTGTAAGTTCCAGTCTGGTCCAACTGCACCTGATGAAGGGTCAGGGTGCTCACATACCTGCAGTCAACCAATCATTCCAATAACCAGTCAACCAATCAACTGGATAAAATGTTTTAGAGTCTAAGGGAGGACCAACACCGTCTGAAGGAAGGAAGGACTCAGTGACTGTCCCAGCTGAGAACAGTGGACAGTTCAGCTGGATTCTACCCGAGAAAGAGAACTTTGTCACCACAGAGCTGTTCCCACCAGATGTTGATGTGAGGACCCTGAACTTTAAACTCTGTGGTTCCTGACCTCAAGCTGCCAGAAGGTTTCCAGTTCCTCTCCAATCAGCACCAGGTCAGGTTACAGACCCGGATGAGCAGAAGGTGTGGACCTCCACCTCTCACTGCACTAAACTTATGAACGAATCTTTCCACATACCTGCTGCTGGTCAGGTGAGAGGTATTGATGGAGCTGGTTTCCATGGCGATAGTCTGGTTTAGCCTGGACCAGGTGAAGGTGGGGGTGGGGTGGGCATCACCCACTACCTTCAGCTCCACGGTGTGGTGGACAACAGACGAGATGTTTGTCTCACCTGAGGGCCACAGGTAGACATAGCCTTTGTCTGCAGAGAGGGAGGAGTTACCTGTACCTGTTCAGGTGTCTGTGTGTGTAAACCAGGTTTTTATATTCTTATGGGAACCTATTTCTGTCTACAATGTGGGGTTATGGGGACCATTGGTCATTGTGGGGACATTTTCTTGGTCCCCATGAGGGAAATTGTTTTCGGGTTAGTGGTTAGGTCTGTGAGGTTTAGGTGTAGAGTAAAGGTTAAGGTAAGGGTTAGGCTGTAGAAATTAATGGAAGTCAATGTGAAGTCCCCACAAGTGATGAAAACATGACTTCGTTTGCATGTGTGTGCTACTGACCCAGAACAGTTATTGTGATGTTTTTCCTCACAGTCCATCTAAACTGCGAGTCCTGAGCTTTGCACACATAAACACCTGCAGGAAACAGTCACCATGGGAACAAGCTGTCAACTAAAGCAGCATCATCAGTTGCCATAGCAACCTCTTGGTGTCAAGTGTTTTACTGCAGTGGCATATAGGATCTGATAGACCTGCTGAAACACATACCTGAGTCTGACCCTGTTGCCTTGGAGATGTTAATGAATGAGCGAATTTCATTGGACAGGATGTCTGTCAGAGGTTCTACTTCCTGTAGAGAAACCATTCAGTTGGTTACTTAACATCACCGTTCAGATAAAATGCAAAAATAAAAACATGGTGCTCTGATTTTCATCCATGTTTTAACTCTGAAGGCTTCCACGTACTCTAGTGTACTGAGATGCATGCCAGGGTCAGGGGTCCGACCCCTCACACACCCAGAACCTCTGTCATGACAGAGATGCTGTGACTCAGATTCCGTGAGTTCTCAGCTCTGTTCTACCTGCCAGATAACCAGGTTGCCCAATAGCCGAGTCCGAGTTGTGACTCAGTGAATCAACTCCTACCGTTACACACCAGATTCAGAAAGCAGAAAGAAAGAAGGATATCTTCAAGAGTCATTCTGCTGCTATTTATTCAGTACCATTGCCATGGCTACCTGTCTGCGGGGAAAGGTCCATGTGAAGAAGGCCATGTCCACATCTCTGACGGAGCAGTTCATGGTCAGGACCTCACCCTGCTTCAGGACCTGGCTGGACACTGACAGCTCCATCTCCATCTGCTTCGGTTCTGAGGACAGACCGGAGACAGAGACAGCTGGTCACTACAGGTGGGTCCAGAATGCTTTGGGTCAGTAAAAGTGTCCTTACCGAGAACGGTGAAAACATAGAAGACCTGGGACTCCTTCTCCTGGTCTCCGTCTGTCGCCACGCAGACATGTCCTGCATCATTGAGGCGTCCCATGAAGCCCAGAGCCGGCTCGTATCTGACCCCGCTCACTGCAGTTCTGCCGGGTCGTTCGAACAGAGAGACGTTGAGCTTTGGGTCGGACACCACGCAGGGAATGGTACCTTCCTCTGAGTGCTTGTACACCTGGGAGGAACTTTGTGGGACAAACCACTGCCCTGCACCTGAGGAAGGAAATCAACAAATGGACTGAACATTTGGTCCGAATGATCCAACAGGACCTCACGGCTGGATGGAGAAACTTCTGTCACAGAGAGAGAAGAAGACCAGAGCAGGCAAAAATCTGAATAAACTTTGGGTTTGGAGAAGCTTCTGGAAGGTGGACATGTTTCACTAGCTAGCCTGGGGGTCCACCAGGTGCAGCTCCTGCACTATTGGTGAGGTTCAGTCCAAGCTGGACTACAAGTCCATCTGAGGAACCAGAGGACTGTCAGGACAAGAGGGTCCAGATGAAGCAGCCGGTTGAAGGACGAGAGGATTCTGTTACTTTCTCAACATCGGTTCACAGATGAGCTGCTGTGTCCACCAAAACTTCTCCAGAACATCAGAGAGCTGTAACAATGTGCTTCATCAGGGCTTAATAGATCCCCCTCTGACCCCGCAGACCTCTTTCTGGCTCAAAGGAACTCCCTCTGACCGGTTGGATCTGTTAAAATTCTGCTGGATCCAGAACACCTCTGACTGGTCTTCTGGGTTCTCTGGACTCACCAGTGCTTTAACCCACTGGTTCCACTGGTTCTTCACAGCATCATGATGGGGCGTAAAATAGAACGTGCAGGTCCATTCAGAGTGGTTCTGACTGGATCTGGGTAGTTCTGGTCTATCCAGTTCAGGAAACCTCACCAGGTTTGCACCTGTTGAGGACCATTACCTTGTCCAGGTATGAAGACGTCCACCGCGCGGCTCTGATCGGCAGACGGCTCCTCGCAGGTGTACCTGCCGGAGCTCCTCCAGGTGGCGCCAAGGAGCTGCAGGATGCGACTGGAGCCGTCAACCTGCACCAGAACCTCTGGACCTCCGTCAGCATCCTGAGGCAAGTGCCACTTCACGTCACTCCACCCTGAACAGACCTGTGGACAGAAAGTCAGGGGGCACTGCAGAGACATTCAGCTGGATCTGCCTAGAGACGGGCAGGTGAAGCTCACCACGGAGAAGTTGGACTGTGATTGAAGGAGAACTTCTGGGGAGGAAGGTAGCAGCTCTAGGGCCAAGCCACCTTCTGGACGGCTCAGGAACACACCTGGACAGATGGACAGGAAGCTCCGGTTGGTGAGAACCACAATGATGTGACGGAGAAGCCAGATGTCCGGTAGAGGGTTCTACAGAACTGACCGTAGAAACCTGGTCCAGTTCCTAAGACAGATAGAAGGCCTCACCTGGGGGAAGCTTCTGAAACTCACCCAGCAGAAAGTGCAGGAGGTTCAGACTTCCTGTTGTGGCTCTGATGGATGCCGTCATGGCTGCTGGTCCTGATGGACATTTCACAATAAAAGTCTGTTAGAAGCCGAGGCCTGGAGATGAAGCTTTCAGATGCCTCTGGCTTCAGCCTGAAAACCTGAAACTGATCAGATTCCATCAATCAGCTGATCAGCTCTGATCTGCCTGGCAGGATCCTCTAATCCAGATTAATCTGGTCATCCCGACTAATCTGAGTGTTTACTGTATATCAGACCCAGGTTCAGACTCATCTGCCAGGTCATTAATGAGCCTCTTAACGGGTTCTGATTCAGTTTTATGAGTTGAACTCATCTGCTCCTCTGATTTGTCTGCTGGACCAGGACTGGGTCCAGAACCGTTCCATCTCTGTGGTTCTGTTCAGACAGTTTGCTGAACAGAACCACAGGGAAAGGCCTGGTTATGACCCAGATTCTGGTTCTGGCGGGTTTTCTTGGAGGCAGCGTCTGTTAAAGCAGTTGAGCTCCTTCAGACAGACGGGAACAAATCCCTCACTGTGCCGGAGGGCAGCTGTCCAATCAGAGCTCGTCCTGCTGGGGGCTCAGCCAATCACAGCTGGTCCTGGCTGAGGAAAGAATGTGGCTCGACCACAGAAGAAGAAAATAAACAAGAAGGTATTTCCTGTGGCTGCAGTGAGGAGAGAGAGAGAGAGCGGCTGCTATGTCCTCGTCCTCAGGTAACTTCTGTCCAGGTAACCTGCAGCAGCCAGTCACAGAGCAGTTGTGATGTCACTCTCACCTGGCTATCAGCACCCCATGTGACCTGTTGTCTGGCACCTGATTGGTTTAGACTGGTGACCTCTGACACCTGCAGACAGAGAGAGTGAGAAGAATCAGAAATAGAACCAGTAGCTGTCACACCTCAAGACATGGGAAAATGAGCTGAGGTCATGATGATGTCATGATGAGGTCATGTGACTGTCTGGGGTCAGCAGCAGATGCTCATGATGTCACAACCCCAGCAACTTCCATCTTGGTATCTGAGCTCACCAGGCCCAGTTGCAGAACCTCCTGTCCTAAGGCCAGTTCTGGGTTCAGATCCAAGTCCAGTTCAGGTCCTGATGCAAATCTGGGTCCAGCTCCAATCCCGGTCCGGTCCATGTATTTGGAGCTGTCCATCCATCTTACAACCCTTCAGTCGGTCCTGATGTCATTCTGCCAGAATAGTTTTGCTGGTTCTGGCAGTTCAGTCGGGTTCTTTAGGAACCTGGAGGTTCTGGATGACCGGATCAGAACCGCCAGCTGCTAATCTGGGACCAGATCCTCTGTGGATCAACTTCCTGACTTGAAACAAGTTTCAGAGCAGCCATGGAGGGGATCGGATGATCCAACCAGAGCGGTTGGATCATCCAGTTGCACTGACAGAACCTCCAGTCGTACCGACAGAACCTCCAACTGGACCAGCAGAACCTCAGACCTGCAGAATCAGCAAAAATTACAGAAAGAAAAGTTAGAAACCTTGAGATGAAGCTCCACTCCTTGGTTCTATCGGATCTTCCTCACTGCTCCTCTTCCTCACACTCCTCTCCAGTCTGACTCAGATCCAGCTGGGCGAGCGAGAAAGAGAGAGGAGGTCTGTTTTCAATTCGCTCGCCCGCCCCGTCTCTCCTCTGACAGGAAGTGGGTCGGGTCTAAACACCAGTTTCTTCTTCGACCCATATGAGGACCTTGTATAGGATTCATTTTAGTAAACGTGTTTATCCATAACCCAGACATTTTCACCAAACCACAGGGTCAGTGCAGTTGAACTGGGCTTTGGGTCCCATAATGCCATCGGTCTTCACAAGGATAGAAATATACCAGAAATGGTAACTAGAAATACTAAACCAGAACACACACGCACGCGCACACACACTCGCTCTCACACACATACTCAGAAGTGTGGGAGCTTCAGACTGACTTCAGTTCATGTCAGTGACAAAACTCTAAACCCAGGCTTAACTGAACCAGAACCACAGGAGAGGTTCTGGTACTGGTTCTAGTCCTGGTTTTGTTCCTGTTCCTGGGCCTGGTCCTGGTCCTGGGTCCCAAGTCCTGGTAACGGTCCTGGCACTGGTCCTTGTTTTGGGCCTGGAGTGAAGCAGACTGTGCTGGCATTAAGGAACCAGCAGGGGGCAGCAGATGGCAGAAACGCCTCAATGTTTTTTTCTGTGACTGAACCATGAGGAAGAGTTTGATGGAAATGTTTCTGAAATAACTGATCAGAAAATCTGAATTAGAATTTAAAGGAATTCTGCCATTTTAAAGACTGAAATATAAAATACTAAGAAAGTAAAACTGTTTCAAATAAATCTTTTTCAACGTTACAATATTATTAAATTAATAGTTATAGCATATATTAGAGCCTACAGTCGCTGCATCCAGACCAGATAACTCCAAAGCTTCACACTCACCGTCTGCTGGTGGAGAGTTATTGGATGGTTTTGATCACAGGTTCTGAACCAGGTTCAGATGAACCCAGTTAGATCTGACAGAGGCAGGCTCCCTATCTGATGCCTCTGTGATCAGAAACAGTTGACCCGAATCCCATTGGCCCAACACTGTGTACCTGCAGGTACACAGTCCCGTTTCTGGTGCCAGAGAGATGGTTCTGCTTTTAGGCCAGATTCAGAACTATGACCCAAACGTGGGCCTGCATGTGGTGCCGCTGCGCTGAGACCCAGGTAAATAAGGGGTGTGGCTTAACAGGGCGTGGTCTGATGGGGGCGTGGCCCGACAGGGGGGTAGACAGAAAGTCTACAGATTAAATCTAGTTCCAGTTCTCAGAACCACAGATCCTCTCAGGGTCGGATGTCTCACTCTGACGCCAACTGAAGTTCGCAGAACCGGACCAGTCCAGCAGAACCTTTCAGACCAGCTGGATCGGGTCTCAGTGGGTCTTGGACCTGCTGTCCGACAGGTCACCTTTCATCACCATCATCATCATCATCATCATCATCATCAGCTCTCTGAGAGTTCTGCAAATCAGATCAGCGGGTCAGAACCACAAACAGCCTGAAAGTTCTGAGACTCCTGGACCGACACCAGAATCTAGAGTTCTGATTCTGATGCAAGTTTAATACGGTAAATACCCACACATGCACACACACGCAAACACAGCAACATGACTTGGCACAGCTAGAAGAAGTTCTGCCCACATTCCTACAACAGGTAGAACAGGTGAGGCTGCTCTGTAAAATAGTCTCAGAGCAACTGGCAGTCCAGACTCAGATTAGTTGCTCTGGTGAAAGTTCCTCTGTAAAGTTCTGTTTCTGAGCTAGCAGGTTCTGAACTCTCCCTCCGGATCAGAACCTGGGCTCTGTGGATCTCTGGATCATATTTTGTCTGGTTCTGGAAACATCTCTGGACTCCTTCAGAAGTCCAGCATGTTAGACAGGGTTCTGGTTTGGTCCGGAGAGTTCTGCAGAGTGTGTCCTCACAGAGACAGAAAACCAGCTGCAGCAGTTTATTAGAGCAAAGAAGAATAGAGCAGACACACCTGGTCCACAGGTGAGCCACTGGTAGCGGTGCAGGTTCAGGGACAGACAGGTGAACCAGTGAACAGGTGAACTGCAGGTGTCTGGGAGCCTCGGAGGAGACGACAGCAAGGTAAGATCTGCTTCCGTTTCTCAGAAAGAGTGCACCTGTTCAGGTGAACCACAGATCCAGAACCCAAACTGAGAGTTAGTAGAACATAGAGACGGGAGGTTCTGGGTTCTGTTGGCAAGCGGTTCTGTTGACAGGCAGTTTTGACAAAAGGAGTCACATTGTCCTTGGAGGAGTTTAACTGAAATCTGCTGATTAATGTTTTTGCTGAGAGAAATTTATTTAGCTTTTCCATACATGTTTAGAAGCTGATTGGCTGGACCATCGTCTCTGAGTCGGTACCACCTAAACTATAGAATATGTACTGGTACCAGTCCAGTCCTGTGTGTCAGACAGGAGTCCAGGGTCTGGTGACATCACAACCAACCACCAGATGACCAAGTACAGGAGCTCAGGTTCAGTTCAAGTTCTGCTTTGGTAACAGCTTCATGGTGGTCCAGGATGTTCCTCCATGTTATTAGGAAACGTTTCCATGGAGACGGGATGGATCTGATCACTCAGGATCCAACTTGGTTCTCCTTATGTCTTCACTTTATTGGTTCAGGGAAATGTCTGCCTCTTCCAGGTGTGTCTTCCTCCTGAGGAAGGACCTGGGAACGACCTTTGACCTCTCACTGCCAGGTCTGTTTTCCTAAGGAAGGTCAGTGGTCAGCTCTGATGGATCTCTGTGCTCTTGCTCTGCAGATGGCTCTGCCTCCCTCTCATCCGGTTCCAAAACCTCGGCTCCACTCTTGCAGCAGCTTCCCTTCCCTCATGGACAGGTGAGCTCACCTGGTACTGACTGATCCACTGGACCGACTCGGGCTGACTCAGACTTTGTGTTTCAGAGTCCCGGCGCATGAGAACCTGCAGCTGAGCTTCCCAAGAGGACAGCACCAGAGCACAGGTAAACACCCTGGTTCTGGTTCCGGTCTCACTGACGGTCCAACAGGTTCACTACTCTTACCAGTAGGCATCTAATGACCTTTGACCTTGTGGTGTTCGTGGTTCAGACATATTGGAGGATCCAGAACCTCCCTGATCTACTGAGTTGTGTCCGGATGTCCCTCAGGTCTCAGTTCTTGGCCCGCCACTCTGACGGACATCAACGCTGGTCTTTGGGTCCAGCCAGTCCAGTCAGACCAGGAGGCTCCTCTGGATCAGGAACTGATCAGGAACCTGAAGATTAATCAGGAACAGATTAACCTTTAGGAACTAGATGAACAGATTCAATCTGGATTAGCTTCGGTCCGTTCACATATCACTTTAGTCCTTCATCTGATGTCGAACATGAAACTGTCCAACCTGCAGCATGTAATCCTGGTCGCATGACCCCACCTGGCCCATCCCTGCAGCTTTTCTGTTGATTTCAGGGTATTTTTTTTTAAAATGTGTATCTGTGGTTTCCTCCATGTCTGATGTGTGGACAGCCATCGCTGCGACCTCAGCAGGTTGGCTCTTGCTGTGATATCATCATGACCTCATCAGAGTGTCATGGTGAGTCAGCTTGCCATCAGAATGTAAACAGGAGTTTCCAGGTGCGATCTGATTGGTTCATCTGCCTGCGAGTCAGCAGATGGACCTGACCAGTCCGGTTCTGGGATTTTCTGTTCAGCAGCAGAAATCTTTCATCTGTAGCCTTTCCTGTCCTCTGCTGTGATGTAATCATTTGCCAGAACCAGACCCATTTGGACCCGCCTGATCGGTTCTGAAGGACCACAGTTCCTCCTGAACCAGGAGCAAAGCTGTTTGATCTGCAGGTTTAGTAGGAATGATCTGGGTTCCAATCCAGAACCAGAACCCATGGCAGAATTGAACCTGGGTTCTGACATGAAAACTGTTTAGTTTTGGTTCTGATCAGGTAAGAGATTCTCTGAGCTGATTAACTGTCTTCGTTTCTCTTTCTTGAAGATATAATCTGTGGCCCTCGCTTCTCCTTTCAGTTTGTTATTTAGAGGAGAGAGCGGTCACATGACCCGTGCCGCTGATGCCCGTCATAAGACCCGGGCTGATTGATTGTTCACTAGCAGCTGCTGACATAGACCAGCAGAACTGGTCTGACTGGCCGGCTCCAGCGATCCTTCAATGAGACAGTTTGTCCTCAGACGCTATTCTGTTGAGTTCAGTCTGGTGCTGTGCATCCTGAACGGTCCAGAACAAGGCCTGGAACCAGACTGAGATGAAGAACTGCTGGCTCTCGGCTCATTCTGAGAGAAAATCTGATCAGACATGGAGTCAGACATCATGAAGTTACTAGACCCAGAAAGTTTTGGTCTAAAACTTTACCAGGCCTGATAAAGTTGGTCCTGAATCATTAAATTAATTTCTCTCTGGTTCAGAATCCCTTTGATCCATTCAAACTGAGATCCATCTGATCAGAACCACATCAAAGCTACAAGCAGAACCAGGTCTGTTCTGCACTGTGTGGTTCTGAGTGATCGGACCTCAGACCGAGCCCAGGTGGGGACCAGAAACACCCGATCCTCAAATACTTAAAATTCGGCTCAGTTTCTGTCCTCGCTGGTGGGTGCTGAATTTCCTGAGCAATCCACCTGGGGGCGTTAATGTCAATATCAACCTATCAAATGATGTAACTGATGACAACGCTGTCTCCTCCCCTCAGATGAAGATGCTCTCCCTCTCTCCTCACCTTGTGGGTCAACGCGGGACAACTTCCCGACTCTAGACGGAATCACGGACCTCATCGCCGCCAACATCCCATCTCTGGCTGGAGTCGCTACCAGCTTCAGCGGCTCCGCCCCCTCTGCTCCTCCCCCCATAGACATCCCAACTGACAGCATCTCTACAACCATTCCTGGGTTAACTGAAACTGCAAACGCTGTGGCTGCTAATGCTGAGGCTAAGCTAAGGCCTGCCCCCTCTACACCTGCTGCCACCAGCTCAGACTCTCCGAGCCTAGAAACCATCATCAGCTCACTGACTCACATCACCAGCTTGGATGAGTTTGTTAGCAGCATCCCTACCCCTGCAGCCCCGCCCCTTTCACTTGAGCCACATCCACCACTGAACATGAACGGAGGAAGTCACACAGGTAAGCCAGCCAATCAGATAGACGATCCAAACCAGTTAACCATAGACAGACCTTAAACTGACCGTAGATGGGCTATAGATGTTCCAACCATGTTCTTGGATTCATCAATCTAGAAACTAGATTGATGAATCCAAACTAGATTGATGAATGCATCCATGGAGCTCAAGAGTTGAGCCGCTGCTTCTTCATGTTCCTGGTGGCTGATTACAGCTGAAGGTAGAACCAGGTGGAACCCACCAGGAAGAGCTGGAGGTTGTTTCAGGGAGGGGGGAGATGACCTGCTTCCTGCTTCTGTAACCAGAGAAAGGTCTGACCATTCGCCAGTTTTTAAATGACAAGGGCTGAAGTTCTGGAGATAAAGTTCAGACGGTCTTGTTCTGACCCAGAAATAGGACCAGAACCCCTGACCCTAAACCCAGATCCTCTGGGTCTTAGACTGACCCAGGACAGAGTGACATCTTCCCATGGTAACACCTGCCTGGCAATGTTGTTCTGAACATGTCCAGATGTTGGGGCTCTGTCGCAGCTGGTTAAGGCATCTTTGGACCCAACCACAGGAGTCAAGTTTCCATCCATAGAGGTTGCTGGAGTTACTGCTGAGGAAGGTACTGGTACCATCACCCTGTCTCTGTTCTAGAATTTCAGGACCTTCTGGATCCAGGTCCTTCTAAATCCACTTAAACTGATCTGAATTCAGTTGTAACCTTTGGTCCACTGATCAAAGCTCTTATAAACCCTGGTTTCCTGCTGCGGGTTCTAGTTCCTGTCTCATTGGTCTGATCATTCCTTCTCTGGGTTCTACTGGTTCCGGTCTTACTGATCCAGGTAGTCCTGATCTGAGATCTGTGTTTTGTTTCTGTTCACCTGAACTTCCTTCCTTATTTCTGTCTGATTTTGGTCAATGGTTCTGGTTCCAGTTCAGTCTCCGTTCCCTCTGCCCAAAGAAGAAGATCCATATGTCACAGTGTTGGGTACTTGGACCAATCAGGAAGAACCTGAATCAGAGTCGTCCAATGAGGAGGAGGATAAAGGTAGTAGCCCTGCTGCCTCTGGTTCTGATGCATCAGTGGATAAGGATCCTGGTTCTGACCCGGTTACCACCAGGTGAGGTTCTGATGATAATGATGATGATGATTTCTCCTTCTTCTAACACTGACGCTGTTCTGTCGTTGGTTACCCTCTAGAGTTTCACCCAACCAATCAGATCGCTTGCAACCGATTCGCCCGGCTCCGCCCCCTCCAACCAGGAAGTCCAAACCAGTAAATCAGAAGATTCCCAGGTATGTCCAGGTCTGCTTCCTGGTTCTTCTGCTGTTCAACATTTAACTAGAGCTGATGATTCAGACTCTCCTATTTTTCTGATGTGTCCTGTGTCTTCAAAATAAAAGCCCTACATCTATTACAGTGCAACATTGGTAGACATGTTGTCATAGAAACCAGTCTACAATAACATCCGAGCTCAGTTTTAATAATGATAATGTATGGACGCTGAACTCCGACCTGGTCACACTAGAATCCTGTGACCACAACACCTGTCATGCTGGCCAGGTGGCGCCAGTGAGCAGTGGAGCTAACTTGGAGTAGATTAAAGGATCACAGAGTTAATTCTGACAGATGCCCTAGTCCACTGACAGCTCTTTGCTCTGCAGGGCAGCCACCATCAGGGTCTCCAGGAAGAAGGGCAGCAGCGGAGGAGGCTCGGCCCCTCAGAGCGCTGTGGTCCGGGCCAGCTGGCTGGACGTCTGGAAGGGCTTCAGGTACCAGGATCAGAACCTCAGGGATGTGCTTTGGGGGGATGTATAGCTGGATGGATAAATGGATGGATATCCGGTGTTGATATCTTCACTCTCCATCAGATACAGCGTTCTGTGGGTGACATTGGATGGCCAGCTGATGTCCCTGCGTAAGAAGCGAACAGTAAGTGTTCTCCTTGTGTTTTTACCTGTGTGTGTTCTCCGGTGTGTTTCGGCCAGCTTACTGACCGGGTTCTTGTTTTGTGGATCAGGACTGGTTCAGTGAGGTGCTGTTCCATGTCTCCAGTATCACCAACGTGAAACCACAAGACAGAGGACGCTTCTCCATCAGCTTCAGGAAGAAACGCTACGACTTCATGGCTCACAGTAACGGTAGGACAGTGATGTCTGGACAGAGTCCTGTTGTCTTCCTGGGACACCTGGGACTTGGTTCCTCAGAGAATCAGGTCCGGTTCATGTTAATATGATTACCTATGAATGTGCTATCCACATGTCGCAGGAGAGACAAACATAGACATGGATTCCAAGAAGGACATTGTTAAAAACTCTGTCCTGAATCAGGTTTTCATCTGTCTCAGTTTGTCCCGTCTCTTTTTGCCCCGTCTCTTGTCCTCTGATATGAGCTGAAGACGTTTTTGGCTGAACTCTGTCTGCTGTTTAAGCTTTGCATAGCTTTCATCGTGGTCCATAAGTTCTTCATGTGAATTTGATGTGACTTTTGATTCCTCCAGATGTTCTGGTCCTGATGTGAAGTTTAGTGGATCTGCAGAGTGAGAACTTCTCTCTATAGAGACCCTGCAGTTTGCAACGGACTGAGGCGGTCAGGGAGACACCAGGACAGAGATGTCAGATCAAATAATTTCCAGTTCACACCCCTGATCCATCACCCAGAATCAGACGCGTTTCTGGCAGTAGATCAGAAGATGGGAGCATGAATCCTCTGGGTTTGTTCCTCTGGTAGAGCCTCGGAATCTCATCCTTATTTTCTTCTCCTTTCTTCCACCCAGAGGTTCAAGAAGGGTGGGTCACATCTCTGTTGGCAACTCGTGGCCTGCAAAGCCCCACCCCTTCTGAGCTGCATGGACAGGTTACCTTGAAAGAGTTCCGGAGTCGCGCCTACGCTGCTGTCTGGGGTCATGACCTTTGGATTTACCAAAACAAAGACAACTTCCAGTTGGGCATCGCCTCCTTCTCTGTGCCCCTGAACGTAGCCACGGTGAAAGCGACAGGAAAGCACTCGTTTGCACTCGTCACCCCATACAAGACCTTCAAGTACTCATCTGTCTGTCAAGTCTTCCTGTCTGCTACGCTTGGCGCCGCTGCTAACTTTGTTTCTGTGCTATAGCCTGTCCATTGACTCGTCAAAGGAGCTGAAACTCTGGCTGCATAGCCTGACCTCCACCATTCAGAGTGCTGTGTCCTGCAGCCAGGTGGCGCTACGTCTGTGGGAGAACCCCTACAATAAAGTGTGTGGTGACTGTGGAGCTGCCAATCCTGAGTGGGCGTCGGTTAACCTGCTGTTGGTCATCTGCCATAACTGTGCAGGTAGGAAACGAACAACTTGTGGGCGGAGCCACTGAGGGTCTGGCTTCCGAAGGTACCGCTAGAGACCAAACTGCTCTGAATGTCCATCAATGTCTGTCTGCTCTCAGTTCAGCACCGAGTTCTGGGCAGCAATCTTTCCAGGGTCCGCAGCCTGAGGATGGACAACAAGACCTGGACTGAACCACTGATACAGGTGAAGCCTGAATAATCAGCATGTTGAGGAACGAAGATTGTTGCTCAGATTCATATAAAACTAAGCTTTAAACACCTGGGGTTTGGTACCGTTTACTCAGGTGCGGCAGCTTCAACAGAAGGCAAAGCTGGCTTTCCGAAAGTCTTGTGACACAAGGCGAGATAAGCAACTCTGGCTACATCTCTAATACTCTCATGTAAAACTATGAAATCTCTCTCATACCTCACATGGTAGCTGAAGAAATGCAGGGATATTAACTAAAAGTCACAAAATAAGCATATTTTATGGTTAACCTGATGCTGATTGGCTGGCTGGGTATGTGTTGTTTTTCATCTGAGGAGGGAATACCCTGACAATAGTCAGAGTTTATCACTGTGGAGGCTTGTCAGAACAGATTCAGACATACACATCACTAACTGTTGCTTGCTGACACATACATATACACTCAGATCAGTCTCAGGTTGGGGCACAAATGTAACAGCATAATTATCAGCAACAACAAACTGGAAATGCAGCTTTGAGCAAATATGCAGGAAGAGTGAATGTGTTAAACATCCTAAACAACGCGGGTGTAATGGCCAAGGCTAAAAACTAAAATGTACGTTTCATTTGGGTGGTTCTGAACTGTTAAGAGGACTGATAGGTCTGAGGGTCTGAAGTAAGGAGCTCCTGTCTGGCTAAGGCTGAATAATTGGATGTTTAGAGGTCTAAACTTCACTAGAATCACCAGAATGACTCAAAATGTCAGCAATCTGGCTGCTGTGTTTTGGATCACCGTGGTTCTTGATAACAATACGGAAACAGCAGAGCTGCTTACACAGGAACAGCTGTCTCCAGAACACTAGATACATATGGTGTCCTATTTGTGCCAAAATTAAGACCAAACCACTAATACAGGTGAAGCCTGAATTTGTGGACGATTGGTCCTTCAGGTCAATCGTCTCAGGAGGCCATGACCATTCCAAAGCTTGGAGAAGCTGGTGTTAGCATTAGGTAGGCTAGCATTAGCATTGGAGAAGCTGGTGTTAGCTTTAGGTAGGCTAGCATTAGCATTGGAGAAGCTGATTTTAGCTTCAGATCGGCTAGCATTAGCCTGAGATAAGCTAGTATGCCTGGGCTAGCCACCCACACCTCATATTTTCTTATTTAGAGAAATCTGTATAAATAAACATGGTGGCCATGCAATACCTTTATGTGTTACCATGGTTTTTTTTGACAGATTTGATTATAATCCAACATGAGTCCAAACATAAACATCCTGAATTATACAGGCTGAAGTTAGCCTCTTAAGCCTCCAAAGGCAGATTCCACCAGATGTTCCACCATGTTGAGCATCGCTCTAGTTTAAAAAGTTCAAACTCTTCAGTCAAAAAGCAGACAGTTCAAATTTTGTTAAACTGTGATTTGTGAAAGTTTAGTGAAAGCCATGTTGGATCTATGACCTTAACAAACCTGGGCGTTTCAGTCAGTTGAATCAGCCACACTTCCTGACCTTCAACTCTTCATCCTTTCAGCTCTTTGTTGCCTATGGCAACAGACTGGCCAATCAGGTGTGGGCTCCAGCTGTGCCGGCGGCAGAGCAGTTGCATCCAGACGCGACAGAGCAGGAGAGGGCGGCGTTTATCCAGAACAAATACCGCAGGGGGCGCTACAGGCGAGTCCATGCTCTGACCTCCAGCCGCTCCATGATGAACCAGGTGAGAGGAGAGGCGGTCGGGTCAGAGGAAAACTGATGATGATGATGATGATGATGATGATGATGATGATGATGATGATGATGATGATGATGTTTCAGAGGCTGTGCCAGGTGGTTGTCAGTGACGATGTGGAGGAAACTATGTCTCTGATCTGCTCTGGAGCCAAGGTCTCTCTCTTTCTCTCTTAGCTTAGCCCCGCCCCTCTGCACCCTGTCTCACCTGAACCATCCTACCTGTGTGTAGGTGTCCTCATCTGACCCTCAGAGACCCTCCCCCATCCTGCTGGCTGAGAAAGCCAGCCAGGCTCTGCAGATTGAGCTACTGCGCCTCAACGAGTACACAGGTAAACCTCACTTGACCTCACCTGGCCTCACTTGAGGTCACAGTTGAAGCCTCTAACACACCTGTGTTCTCCTGCAGAAGTCCAACCTCACCAGCCTCAACCAGCCAACAGGAAGCAGGACTCCGCCCCTACAGGTGAGGCCCTACCTTTGACCCTTGGAGCCAAGACACCATGACAGCCAAGGTTAGATTCCCTCTGAACAGAAACACAAAGAACCTGAAGACTGCTGGACCAGAACCAGAACCAAACTGTGATGTAGGAAGTCCTGGCCATTCTGAGAGTTTGGTTCTGGTGTAGTCAGACCTCATCAGACGTTGGCCCCAAACCAAAAAGTCTCTCTGGTGTCACTCCAGGCTCAGAACCAACCGGGTTCTGATTGGGTTCTTCCATCACAGCAGAAATGCTGCAGTACCCAACCCCGCCTGCAGAGGGGGTTGTGGGTCCGTAGGAGGCTTAAGACCAGTTGCTATCAGAACCAGCTCCAGAACCTGGTGACCCAGTTCTGATGGTGCTGGTTCTGTTGTCCATGCCAGTGGTTCTGACTGGACCTCCATGCTGTCTCCTTCCCCTCCCAGAACCCTCTGAGCCTGTAGTCGGCCCAGTGCAGTATGTCCTCCAGGAGGCGCGCTGTCCCTTTAAATGATGTGTGCCTTGTTACCTGGGCAGGTGAGGAAGAGGAAGAGGAAGAGCTCCACGGGAAACTGGAGGAAGATCGCTTCTTCTTCTCATTGGAAAATAATTCTGCAGCCTGTGACGTCCTGGACCTGAGAGAAGTTCTGTCTGTTTTCCTCAAAGACGGGTAAATCCAGAATATAATTCATATATAAATCTAAGAATCAACCAGCCAATCAAAAGTCATCAGTAAAAATAATGCAAAAAAATTAATTCATTTCACCTGAAACAGAAATTAATAAGAATGAATTATTCCAGCTGAAGTGTGAACACAAACCTCCATCATGATGTAGCAGATTATTTCTTTTAAATCCACACATGCGGACATGAGAATCGAACATGGTCCAGATGTTTCCAGAGGATTGATTATTTAAAAAAAAAAAAATGCTAGCCACTAAAAACATTCAAGATGGTGGCCATGACTGTCAATGAAACTTAACTAAATTTGCCAATATTTATCACAGATGAATACTTTTCATATCAAATCAGAAATAACTGGACACATAAAAATATTTAGTGAAAATATTTAGATTTCTCAAGAAGGCCGCCATGTTTGTAATGAATAATGTATTAATACTAAAATCAGCAGTAGCACAGTACAGCTAACCAAGGTTAGCTTCACCAACCACTAATTCACAAAAAAATAATCTTAGCTCCACTAATGCTAAACCACCAAAAACATAGAAAACTAGAGAAAGATAACACTAAGCTGCTAAACAAAATGATTACCAGAAGCTGACTGTAAGTTGCTTAGCACTTGGCTAATGATAAACATGAGGACACCTGTCTCAGTATATGTTTCATTTTCATGTCATGGTTGACGCCTGAAGTGAGGCTGGATAACAGCTTGCTCCTCAGTTTCTGATTCACTTTAGAAGATTATGAACCGGATGAGTAAAGTGGAAAACAAACGATGAGGCATTTGATTGCCTCATTTGGTCAAGCAGGCTTCAAATTGGTCTAAAAGGCTTCCAAATGGCTGCCATCTTGAAAAGATAAATGGCTGTTGAAATATGAAAAGACTTGAGGAGTTAGCATGGAAATGCTAGTCACCAGACGTAGATTTTGATAGAGATGCTGCAGCCTCAAGACGCTCTTCCAGCAGGAATGATCCGTTCAGTTTTCCAATTCTGATCCCGTGACCTGTGGCTGTTTCAGGGCGAAGCCCCAGTTTGAGATGGTGACGCTGAACGATCACCTGGTCTGTGCTGCCGACGACAGCGACTCGCTGCAGAATCACCTTGTGCACATCCTGAAGGTACAAACCTGCTGCCGCCGCCACAGCTGCCGCCGAGGCAGACACACTGACCTCTGCCCTGCCTTCAGGTCATTCTACCAGGAGGAGTGTCCTATGCTGAGGTGGGCGGGGCCTCAGCCGTCTCCAAGGTGTGGATGGTGGATGTGAGCGGATCTTCCACTCAGTCTGACGCCTGGCTGCTGCTGTGGGATGAAGGGGTCAGCCTCCACCCGGTAGAGAGAGCAGCGCCTTCCAATAGCCTGCGCTTCCCACTGAGCATGCTCAGTCCCACAGGTAGAGCCACACTGGCTGACCCCAAAATATTCATCCCCTTAAAAATATTTACACCCCTAAATATTCACACCCTTAGGAAATGAGTGTTTATAGTCATTCTTGTTTTTTCTAGAGAATACACCTGTCCTCCTTTGCTCCCCATCTGGTTGAGTTGATGTTAATTCTTTTCCATTTGGATCTCTTTCCTCTGTCAGAGACAATTTTGTATGAAGACACCGTAACCTTGGTAACAGCAGAAAGGTGAGTCTCTCACACGCCTTCAGTCCAGTCCAAAAGTATTCATATGGAGAGCAGCTCCTCCCCAGTTGTGATTGGCTGAGCCTGGACAGGTGTTCTCCCATCAGGACCGTGTCGTTACGCTTTGAGGAGCAGCTCAGCAGTGAGACGTGGTTCCAGCACCTGAAGAGCGCTCTGGCCAATCAGCATCGAGCTTCTGAGGGGCCACCACCAGCCAATCAGAACTCAGTTGGGTTGGGTCAGAACGTGGTGACTGACGGCGCCGTGAAAGGTTCCGTTTCCCCGGCCATCCAGCGCTGCATCTCACATATCACCACCTACGGTGAGTCTGGATCAGGAGTCCACTTCCTGTTGTCAGGAAGCTGTGGCGACAGGAAGTGGACCAGAAAGCTGTTGGGTCAGAACCTGGTTCTGAATTATCCAAGTGAAGGTTCTGATCCAGCAGTGGAATCTGAAGCAGAACCAATAGGGTCCATGTCCAGATCAGTGGCCCACGTCTGATTCTGATGGACCGGGTCGGTCCAATTGATGGACCAGAACCAGTTGGGTACCAAAACCTCCTGACTGACCTGGTTGCCTCCAGCAGAACCAGAACCGCCATTGATCTAAACTGTGCTAAACTGTGTTAGAGTGTTTCCATGGAAACCTGAGTGGGCGGAGCGTACCTCTGTGCAGGGCTGAAGGTGGAGGGCCTGTACCGGCGCTGCGGCCTGGCGCTGAAGGTCAAAGAACTGGTGAAGGCCCTGATGACATCACCAAACTCCGCCCCCCTGGAGGCCCATGAGCAGGGTGTCCTGGACGTTGGCTCCGCCCTCAAGCAGGTCATCAGGGACCAGCATAGCCTGGTGCCGCAGGCGGAGCTGAAGCAGTGGCAGAAGGCTGCAGGTACGGCCCCCACCACTCTACAGGTGAAGCGTCTTCGCCTGCAGCCACCAGTCTAACCAGTTATTGTCTCCCAGTGATTCCAGAGGAGCGCAGCAGGTTCAAAGAGTACCGACGGTTGCTACGGCAACTACCCCCTGACAACAGAGCCACCCTTAACGTGATGTTTGGACACCTTTACATGTAACCGAGCCGAACCCTGACATGATTAACTGCCTGACGTCAACTTGCTCACTAGCTCCTCCCACTTTGTCCAGGGTCCAGGTGTTCTCTCTGGACAACAAGATGTCGGCCCACAACCTGGCCGTGGTTCTGGCACCCTCCATGTTCCACGTCATGAGCCAGGACATGATCGCACTCACCAGGGAGTTCATCATTCACCACACGTTGCTGTTCTTGGTGAGCACCGCTGCTGCCGCCGCACTGTCTGTCTGAGACTCACCTGAGAATACACACCTCTGATACACACCTGAAATACATCACAGAATACTCATCTGATACTCATCTATTAACTAACCTGTTAGCTACCAGAAATGTAATGTTAGCTGTCTGTAATCTAACTGTTAGCCATCAGATAGCTAGCTGGGTTTAACAGAAGCAGAACTGAAAGCGGTCAGAACACTGTTAGCGGTTTTGAGCAGGACTAGCTCTGGGACTAGCTCTGGGATTAGCTCTGGGACTAGCTTTGATTGGCTCTGGAACTAGCTCTGGGACTAGCTCTGCTCTGGGATTGGTTCTGGATCTAAAACTTTTCTTATGAGTGACCCGGTTTAAAACCTGTTCTCCATTATTATTTTTAACAGTCCTTTGGTAAACTAGTTGTACCGTTGCACTTTGAGCTGACATCACGGCAAATAAGTGGACGTTTACATACAGAACACCGACCACTTGTGGGCGCCCACGGACCACCAACGGTCCAGGGACCACAGTTTGAGAAAGGAATCATAATAACATGACACAAATCTGACCACTAGATGGCAGTAACGCAAATCCTTTGTGTCAAGGAATGGTCCAGGCGTGTTGAGTAAACTTGAGGTCTGACTGGCTGTTACTGGTGGATGTGAGGCTGAAGGTGATGCTCATGGTTCTGATCCAATCTGTGTGCAGACTCCGGACCGGAAGGATGAAGACAAAGCAAAGGAGGATGATCAAGAGGAGCAGATCACCTTCCTGTGATGAAGTTTCTGTGATTTTAATGTCTTAATATTTCCTGATCATCAGAATCTTTTTTTAAATCATTACCTGTTTCTGTCTTCTCGGTGTTGGTTCTGATCCAATCTCATGTAATCCCACTGAATAAAACAATGAAAGCCTTGTCTGCTGTGGCGCCCCCTGTTGGGCAGCTCTGTGTCTTTACTGCTGTCTGAAACATGGAGATGGCCCACAGAACTGCTGCTTTGCTTCTACTCACTGGACTTCAGAAGAGCATCAGAACCGTTTCCCCGTGGTCCGGTACATGAACCTGGTTCATACTGGGACCTATGAACTTCCTTCATTACCAGGCTCACCTGCAGGAGGGGGAGTCCTAAAGCTGTTGGTCGTCTGCCTGTTTACAGATTTGTCTTCCTTTGAGGACAGAGTCCATGTCCACCATAATGGTCTCCTGCTGACCTGTGGCCTTCATGGCGGCCATCTTTAATCTGCTGGAGGTGATCTAGAGGATTTTCTGAGTTCATGAATGTTTGTCATCTTCTTGTTTCGTCCTCAGAAAGTCATTTCATTCGTTAAGGGTTTTGGTCACTGCCTCTGTCCTCTTCACTGCAGAGTAACTAGTTACATTTACTCAGTTACTTGTGAAGATAATGTTCATTCAGGAGAGGCTAGGTTACACAGTAATTTAACTTTAATGTAATATGACTGGAGTTGGATCTCTGGATCCTCCACCTGCGGTGATGTGTTTCTGCCAGCAGGTGGAGCTCTGAGTTCCAAGTCACTTTCTCCTCTGACCCATTAACTTGAGAAACATGACAACTGTTCTGATGACCTTTATTCTGAGACCACTTCCTGTCCCAGAGATCAGAGTTCCACTGGCTTCCTGTGGCCTGATGATGAGCCAGTTCAGATGTGTAACATCACCAGAACCTTCTCCTGGGTCACAGAGCAGGCCTCCAGTACCTTCAGGACCTCCAGGACTCTGATCATAAACCATCTGCAGGTCCAGATGGTCCCAGAATTCTGGTTCTAAGTCCATGAAGCAGAACCAGGCAGAAAAAACTGGAACGGACCTGGTTCTGTCTGACAGGAACCTGGCCGGACCTGAAGAGAAAGACATCAGTAGGTTCTAACATCAACGTCTGGGTTAATTTATTTCTTTATTTGGTAGAAAGGAAAACAGTTTAACAGCTCAGCCAATCACAGCTCAATGCCAGCCTTGCAGCGCTCTGATTGGCTGGCCCTGCAGCAAAGTGCTCCGATTGGCCCGTCCCGGATTGCTCTGATTGGCCAGGCCTATTGCACAGCGTTCTGATTGGCCAGCTATGCAGCGAAACGCTCTGCTTGTCTGTCCTGGATTGCTCTGATTTGATGGCCCTGGAGCGTAGCGTTCTGATTGGCCTGTACCGGATTGCTCTGATTGGCCGGCCCTGCAGCACATTGTTCAATTGGCCGACCCTGCAGCACAGCATTCTAATTGGCCAGCCCCATAGCACAGCGTTCTGATTGGCCAGCCCCACAGCGCAGCACTCTGTTTGGCCGGCCCCACAGCACAGCGCTCTGATTGGCCGTCAGACATAGACGTTCTCAGCCGGTTCAGCAGGAACTCCAGGATAACAGGGAACTGTGAAGAACAGGGGGAACTTCAGCTGCAGATCAACACAGAGGTCAGAAGTCAGAAATCATGTTTTTACCATAAATAGGTTCTTCGTCCTTCTTTTCTCCCTCGTGTTGGTCCTTGTTGCCATGGTTACCACGCATCTCCATGTAGATCTGGGTCTCCCTTTCACCTGGAGAACAGGTAGTCAGTGACTGCCAGCATGTTGTGGTTATAGAGAACACCTGTTGGCTCTGCCTTCCTCTGACCTGCTGCACCTGAAGGCCTGAAGCTGAGAAGCCTCCTCTTCCACAGGAGGAAGGAGATGATGAGGACCAGCAGGATTAGCAACAAGAGGAGCGAGCAGATGATGGCAGTCGTCGTGGACTGGTTGACTTCTGAGGACACAGAGATGGGTGGAGGGTCACGGCTACAACCTGGTAACAGGAGGCTATCACCATTCTGATGCTGCTGATGACCAGTGTCAGAATAGTGAAAGGGCAACACCAGGAACCAGACTTCTGAGCTGCATTAGCTTTGGAGAGGGTAACCATGCTCAGGCTGCTTAGCCTCTGATGCTAATGACCTGCAGTGGAAGGCCTTTAGTGTCAGATAGAGATAGCATTTGATAGGCTACATTTAGCATTGGATAGGGTGGGGTTAGCACCAGATAGGCTGGGGATAGCATTGTATTGTCTGGTGATGGCAATGGATATGCTAGTGTTAGCATTGGATAGGGTGGGGTTAGCATCAGGTAGGTTGGAGTTAGCATTGGATAAGCTAGTGTTAGCATTGAACAGGCAGGAGTTGTCACTGGATAGGCTAATGCTAGCATTGGATAGTCTAGTTTTAGCATTAATAGGCTGGAGTTAGCCTATTGCTATTATCCATCCATTTTCTTGCACCCTTTGTCCCTTAGTGGGGTCGGGAATAGCTTTCGGCCTATTGCTATTATTAGCAATGGATATGCTAGTGTTACCATTGGATAGGCTAATGTTAGCAATGGATAGGCTAGTGTTAGCATTGGATAAGCTAATGTTAGCTTTTGATAAGCTAGTGTTAGCTTTGGATAGGCTAGTATTAGCATTGGATAGGCAGAAGTTGGCACTGGATAGGCTAATGTTAGCATTGGATAGTCTAGTTTTAACATTGGATAGGCTGGAGTTAGCAATGGATAGGCAAGTGTTAGCATGGCGGTATATATGGAGGCTGATGGTGTTTGCTGGACTCACCTTCCACCTGCAGGCGGAACACCTTCTTGTGTTGCCTCTTCCCCTTTTGGTTGTAGACCTCCAGTGTGTAGACTCCAGAGTCCTCTGGCTGGACTCTGCTGAAGCTCAGCGAACCATCCTCCAGCAGCTCACAGCGGCCGTGGTAACACCTGGTGGTCCGGTTGTTCAGCACCAAGTGGGGGTGGGTCCATCTGAATTCAAGTTTGGTCCCCATCCTCGCTGTTATGAGGTCAGGCGACAGCTTGAGTCTCTCGCCACTGGTTCTAGTTATGTTGGTGATGTCAGCCGAGGCAGCTGGGGTCAGAGGTCACACATAGGTAACATGTTATGGATCAGTACATCACCTGTCCACTAGGTGGCACTGTTATTTCCCTTTTGTTTCAACCAGACTTTAAAGTTCCGCATCCTTCAAGTCTTTGAATCACTTCCTCCCAGATTCTGTTCACAAGTTCCAGCAGAGATTAGCTTCCTTCTGCTGTCCAGAAACAACAATCTTTCCTCAAACCGCCAGGCATTTGGAAAGCTATTCATTAATTTTTGTATTTAAATATTTAAATAATATCCTGGTTGTTTGTATTCTTCTTTTGTTTGTTTATTGCAGCCTTGGAATTTGCCCCATAAAATTTCTCGGAAGCTAAGAGAACATATGGAGAGGAAGTGGAGACATTGCCCCCATTCAAAATAAGAGCATGAACGGCTAACTACCTGCAGGATTCTTTAGTCAAAAACAAAACTTCAACACAAATACTGAATTTTATTTGACTGAAAGTTTACAAACAACCAAGTAAATTTCCGCTTTAGAATTTATCTGGAAAAAATTATTTAAGGGAAGCCAAACATGCTAAATGTTTTCAAAGTTAGCTAAAGCGCTTATGCGGTATAAGCTAAAAATGATCTCTGATTTTAGCGCATTAGCAGCAGTTTTCCTCCACAATCTGAGTGAAGCTGATTCTGAGGTTTTAAAAACCCCATCTGTTTTTAACATTTGATCAATTTTATCTGATTACATCTGAATGGTAATGATGGTATTTATGGCTTTGGTTAAGGCACTGTTTCCACGGTTACCCTGAACATTGGTAAGCCTGTGTGGTTTAATCAAATCCTGCTGGTTCTGATTTATAAATAAAGGTGTCATCATCGTGAGCCAAGTAGTTCTGGTTCTGATGGGAACAATGAAAGGTCACTAACTGTCTCTCTTCATCATCACCACCATCAGGATCGTCACCCAAGGCAACATGGCGCGACAGCTGGCTCCGCCCCTCCGCTGATCTGTGGAGAGGAAATGCGAGTCAGTGGTCAGAGTGGGTTTGGGTCACATGACTTCCAGCCAGACAGGACTCACATCCTCCACCCACACATCAGAGCACCAAGGCGCCGCCGCTCCTTTGGTGGAGCTTTGCTGGCAGAAAGTCACTTTGGCCACATTTATTTCACAAACACATAAGACATGATGTTAAACGAGGTCATCAGAATCATTATCAATTATATCGATCAGAGTTCCAGTCATCAATAATCAAAGCAACTCTGACCAGGTTTCTGGTATTAAAGGAACTCAGGGTTTTGGTTGTTTTTCTGTTTACTGGAAGTCTGTTCCAGATTCCAGGTGCATAGAAACTAAATGCAGCTTCTCCGTGTTTGGTTCTGGTTCTGGATTCAGATCAGAACCAGCAGACCCGACTAGTCTGGAAGGCAGTAGATATTTAATGTAACAAAGTGCTAAAGCCTTTGATCTGCCTCTAAACCCGCAGAAAGAGAAAAAAACAGAAACCAGAACAGCTAACGGCGTGTTTAATAATAGGAGCTCGGTAGAATGAACACGCTTCACACTAATAGCTGATGCATTTACTGCAAAACGCAGCAACACACAGACACACACACCTGAGACTGAGTGTATCTGCCTGTAAGTTTTCTCCATAATAATGTTCACCAGTCGCCCCCAAATCCAGAGCCCTGAGTGGAAACCCCACCATGGACCCAGAGGTCAGAAGTCACCCCCCCCCACAGAACACCCAGCATAATATTTTTACTATGGATGTTACTTTATTCCTAGAGTGTGTCCGTGTACGGTTGACCCGTACTGGTTCTGACCCGTAGAGGTTCTTCCTACCTGAGAGTTGTTGGTCGACCCGAGTCGCTGCAGATCCGACTCAAAAGTGAAGCCAAAGTGAACCAAGCAGGAAGTGAGAGCAGAACCGAGCTGCTGCTGTTCCTGGATCTATTCCTGAAGGATTCTGGTCCGGCTCTGGTCCAGAGTTGGATCAAGATCAGGTTCTGGATCAGGTTCTGGATCAAGGTCAGGTTCTGGTAGGATCTCAGGACCAGGTATGTGCAGGAGCGGCGTCCCTCTAGCTGAGCCCAGTGAGAACCGACTGGACCAAACAACCTTCAGATGGGAAATAGGTGGTGTCTCCCCCTACTGGGGGGACACCGCCATGAACCAGCAGGCAGTGTCTCAGTTCTGGGCCCAGCTGGTTCTGAATCTCAACATTCGGTTTAATAACTTGAGAGCAGTAGAAGAAAGTTGCACAAAGAGAAGTGATGAATTTGACGGCTGCAAAAGAAACTTTGAAACCTTCAACAGAAAGTTGAAGGGGATTCTGGGTAATGTGGGGTGATAGCTAACAGCAAGCTAACAACAAGCTAACATGGCAACAAAACACTGAAACTACAGACTAGCTTAGCAATAGCTTCCCATATCCTGTTGCTGCCAACAAGGGTGTGAATACTTTTAACTAGCTTCATGGATAAAAACACCACGATACAAATCCAGATTTATAAAATTTTTAAAATTTATTATAAAAATGCAAAATAAAAAACAGAAATATTTTTGTTTTGTAGAAAAATAAAAACTGTTGTCTGGCTCAGCAGCAGAATGTGGACAGACCTGGTCTGATTTGACAGGACTGGTTCTGAAACAGAGAATGCTCCAGATATATACAGAACTGGAGCCAGGACCAGAACCAGGACCGGCCCTGGTCCCGTGTCTCAGGGTCAGCAGCAGAACCAATAGCTCTGGTTATTGACCAGCAAAATCTGGATCCACCCGACTGCAGACAGAACCCTGAGCAGACTTGATCCTCTTAGTCTGCTCCAGAACGTCTGACCAGGTTCTGGTGGCCGGTTCCAGTCAGCTGGGCTCCAGAACCGGCCCGAGTTCTCTTGGACCATCTGGTCCAGCAGGCATAGGAACCGACCCACCTGGACCTGGTCCCGGTTCCGAGTGTTATCCAGAACCGCGTGCCTGCCGCCGCAGCGGGTCAGCAGGTCCGATACGCAGCTGCTGGCCTGGACCCGGTCCGGCAGGCTACGCCCCCCTAGCGCGTCTCCATGGGTGAACAGAACTGCAGCATGCCGGGCCAGGTTCTGGTTCTGATCCAGCAGCTGGGTCAACAGGCGGAGCAGCTGGGTGGAACCGTAGCTCAACCGGCCGATCTTCAGCACCAGAACCAGTACGTGAGGTCCCGGTTCCGCCAGGAACATCCGGGCCCGCAGCTCCATAACCAGCCGGTCCAATGTCAGAACCTCCTCCGGCAGTCCGGCCGAATCCACCACAGTGAGCTGGACCCGACCCACCTCAGCAGAACCACTTTCCGGGTCCGACCACACTCCAGCAAAGTCCGAGTCTGGTTCGAAGCGCTGGAACCCGAGCAGAGTGTTCCCAGCAGAACTCTTTCCAGAACCAGCTGGTCCGATCAGGACAATCCTCCTGTCCCTCAGCGGGGCGGTGGAACCAGCAGAACCATCTGGACCATCAGAACCTGTGGCCTGGTCAATCCCGTCACTGAAAGATTCTGCAGGACCAGAGAAAGTGAGGAGAAAAGTATTTATGCCCTTCCAGTTTAAATATCAAACCGAACAATCAACCCAAGAGAACCAGTGGGCCACCTGCTGACTCCTTAAAGGGCCGGAATCACGTTTTCCATTTTACCTTCAGTTGTTAAAAAAAATGCTTCATATATTAAAAATGACTTAATAGAAATTTTATTTCCTGATTAAATGCCTTGAAATTGGGTCTCTGCCTCTTTAAGAAACATCTGCTTTTTCTGGAGCCCCGCCTCCAGGAAGTCATCCCAACATGGCTCCTCTGTCAACCCTTTACCATTATTACCAGAAATGAGCTCAGCAGTTCCACCAGCTGTTTGCTAATTGCTGCTGACTAGTCTGAAGGAGCTGAGTGATGGAGGAGCTGCAGCTCCTCATCCTTTAATCTCCTTTAATCTTTAATCTAAAGATTAAATCCTTTAATCTCCATGACAACCATTTGGTTGTCATGGAGATTAAAGGATTTCTCAAACATGAAAGAATCAAAGCAACACTGCAGGGAAAAACATTAGAACACGATATAAAGTCAATATCTAATCAACTTATTAGCTCCTTATGGAATTCGCTTGCTAGCTTGTTATTTAATTAGCTTGCTAGTTCTTTACCTGCAGATAGCAGCAGATGTCCAGCCTTATGCAGCAGCTCCTGGACCTGCTGTCTTCCTTCGTCCTCATTGTTGAACAGGTGCATCCTCCCACAGAACCTGCGGGCCACTTCCGGCAGCGAGCTCTGCTCATCCTTGAACACAAAGTCCCTCAGGGCCGCGTCCCTTAATGAGGCGGCGTCACTTAATGAGGCGTCCTTCAGGGCGTCTCCGTGGGTGAAGAGCAAGAAGCAGCGATTGAAGCCCCGCTCCCCGACTGCCCTGAGGGACGCCTCAACTGCCCGGTTCTGCTCCTGGGTGAAGCGGTCCAGCTTCAGAACCAGCAGGAACAGGTGGGCCTGGCTGGTCCGCTGAACTTCCTGGCAGCAGGACTGGATCTGCTCCTCGAACTCCAGGATCCCGGCTGTGTCCACGACCCGGACCTGCTTCCCGAAGACCCGACCTGCTTCCTGTCTGACAGGGATGCTGCTGGGACTGAAGGACGCCCGGGACGGGAACGCTTTACGGCCTAGGATAGTGTTCCCTGAAGCGCTTTTCCCCACGCCAGAGTTCCCCAGCAGGACGATGGTTAGGTCCGGGTCCGGTTCTGGTTCCATAGCTGAAGATGCTGCAGGACAGAGAACATTCATCATGGGTTGCTGTGGTGGCGCAGGGGTTAAGCACAACCCACATATGGAGGCCCTAGTCCTTGACACAGTTTCAGGTTCGATTCCTGGCCTGGAGACCTTTGCCACATGTCTTCCCCCTTCTCTCATTATCCCCTTTCCTGTCAAGTCAATATTAAATAAAGGCAACTAAAGCCAATACAATCCTTGGTCTGTCTGTTGCTGCAGGGAACTAAAACTAACACTGCTGCTGATGCTGGGAGCCGCCATATTGAAAAGAGTTGGAGACTCTCCAGAACTGAAGGGGGCGCTTATTCCCACCTTACATAATATTTCTAATAATGTAAAGTTGTCTGCAGCTTTAGTAAAATAATTAAGAGTAAAACCAACAACTACTTTAGTGTTTTATAATTGTTTTAACAGATCAAAAGATTAAAAATAAAAGAACCGTAAGATCGAGGCTCTTGTGGGAAGTAGCGCCCCCTTGGGTTCTGGAGTGCCTGTTCCAAATATGGTATCAGTCTGCCGCCAGGCCCCGCCCCTTTCTGAGAATAAACCCTGACATCTGATTGGTGAATCTGCTCCAAAACCCTGGCCGATTCTGAATTAAGCTACATGTTTAAGACAAACTGACTAAATCATTAGTTAATAAAGAACTTTTTTCTGAATCGTGGCCCTTCTAGCTTACCGTACAACCTGGACGGTCTGAATGGTTCGGGTTAGAGTTCTGCTGGTGAGAGCCGTAACAGAACCATCGGAACCATGATGGACCGACGGGTCAGGTGGCCTCCTCCTTCCTCTCCCTCATGTCTCATCCATCAGGATCCAGGGAGTGAAGCTACAGAACCGGAGCACAAATCAGCTGTTAGCTGTGGTTCTGATCCAGACCCGAACCCGAACCTGAACTACTCAGGATCCCACTCATTCCTGGTTCCACTGACAGCTGAACTCATCATCAGAGAGCAGAACTTACAACCGCCTTAGTTGCAGCTCCAAACAGCTCCGTGCAGGTTCGGAACTCTGATGTCACAGCCGAGCCAGACCGGACTCACCTGTTCAGGTAAACCGGTTTGCACAACAGAAGGCTCAGCCGAGTGAACTTCCTGAAGGGATTTACTTTCGCTTCGTCACTTCCTGTAAGCACACGATGCAGCTGCGCAGGCGCGTTGCGGCTATATTAATTAATTTATTTTTTATTTTCTGCTATTATTTATGTCAGTTCTGGTCCAATATGCGCTGAGACGCTGATGGATATGTAAACACCTGACTTGCTGGGGCTTCTGGATTCATAATGAAACTTTATTGAGACAAAACATTGAAACAGAACAAAGTAAGCCAGCAGAAAGTTTGACCCGGTGCTGGTTCTGGAAGATTTCAGGATGAAGATGGACGTTCCTCAGGTCCAACGTTCTGCAGCTCTGGATTCCCCTGGTTCTGGTTCTGCTCTGGGTCTGGGTTCTCCTGGTTCTGGTTCAGCTCTGGGTCTGGGTTCTCCTGGTTCTGGTTCTCCTGGTTCTGGTTCTCCTGATTCAGGTTCCTGTTCTCCTGGTTCTGGTTCTGCTCTGGGTTCTGCTCGTCGTCTTGGCCCATGTCTCCCCTGTCCTCTCCAGTGGACGTGTTGTCTCCGTCGTAGACGATGTCCTCTGGGTTGGGTGCTGGAGGACAGAACTCCTCCTCTGGTAGGATGCTCTGGAAGATGGACGCCGCCTGAAAACAGCAAAAGAAGAAGAGCTTGAGGCCATGATGACCCTGAACGCAGCACCAGCTGTGAGGACCAGGTGACCCTAGGTGTCTCACCTGTTGGACGGCATCTTCGTGTCCCAGAGCGCTGTCTGGACCGTGGCAGATGTGGACGTTAGAAGGCAGAGGCTGTCCTTCGACCTGTGACGCTGTGCCATCCGCCATGTTGAAGTACAGACTCCAGAGGACAGAGGGACGCCGGTCTGGGGACAAGGGACAACATCAGGGGACAGGGCCAGATGAGTCGGGGCCAATGGAGGCCGGGCAAAGGTAGGTGGGGACAGAGGCTTTTATCATTGCACCACAGAGGAAGAGGAGGAGTTGGCTCCTCCTCCTCTGCTCTGATTGGTCACAACAGGGTCGGCTCTGCTGCTCACCTTCCTCCTGAGACTCTGTGGTTCTGAACATCGTGGTTACCAACGGCGACAGGTCCTGGTTGGCAGAGCCAACCGACCGACAGGTGAGGTGGACCAGATCTGAAACAGGAAACCAGTTAGAACTTGCGGCCATCTCTATGGCAACCTGATGAAGCCTTGCCCACTCACAGGTCCCAGGGATGCAGGTCATGGAGGACGAGCTGAGCTCCACCATCTTCACTGCAGGACCTCCTCCTTCAGGGGGAACCGTTACCATGGAGATCTGAAAACATGCAGGTGAGATGGCTCAGCTCCTACTTCCTACTTACTGCTCCAATCATGATCCAGCAGTGTGGATAGGGGCGAAGTTACTTGCTAATGTGGGGGTTACCTGCTAATAGAGGGGTTACCTGCTAATGGAGGGGTTACCTGCTGTTGAGGGGGGGAGGTATGGGGGTTACCTGCTGATCGGACTCTGAGGGAAGGACTGAGGAGTCGGTGATGAGGACAGCTCGGCTCAGGAACCTAGACACACACATCATCATCTACATCACCATCATCGTCACCAGGTGCTCCGTGGTCTCACTGAACTCACCTGGAGGGCGTAGCCACCTTGCTCCTGTCCAGGTAACTGGTCTCCATGACAACGTGCCTGCAGCTGATTCGCTGTCCTCTGCTGTCAATCACCGCCTTGCACCTGCAACAGGAAGTGATGTTACAAAGCATCAGGTGGACCAGAACCAGATCCATGCTCCATTTGGATGGAGTCGTGCCCTTTGACCTCTTCCCCTCTGCGGCCTAATGGAGCAGGACTGGGTTGACCTTTGACCTCTGAGTGGTTCTGATTGGACCTGGGGTTCATTACTGATACAGGTGAGTTGGGTCAAAGGTCAAACCAGGTCCGCTCTTTGAGAACCGGGTCAGAGCAGGTCGGAACAGGGCAGAACACTCTAGTTCTGATCCAAATGGACCTCTACCGAGCCAAACCGCCCCATGGCTCTGGTTGGTGCGGTTACCATGGTTACCTGTTGGCATCCCGGTCCACGATGAGACAGTGGACAGAATGTCTGAGGCAGTAGATCCCTCCGAACACGGCGCTCATCCTGCAATGACACCGGATCAGAGCGTCAGAACCAGAACCACCGTTCCACTGGCTTCTAATGCAGTCCAGTCAGAGGTAGCTGTCTGTCTGGCCACGCCCCTTCTTTACTGCAACAACACACTGATGATTTATGTTACATCTGCAAACAAACACCATCCAGCTTGTTACGAACCTGGCCCGATTGGAGGCAGTACCAGCTGATCAAACCCGACCCAAAACAACCAGAACCTGAGAAGCTTTAAGCAGAACCGCCCCAAGACCAAACCGGGTCAGACCAGAACTTTAAAATCATGAAGAACCAGCACTGATGTCTGCTGAGCAGTACCGGGTCAGAGCAGAACCTCCCTCCCTTCCACTTGTGGTGGCGTTGCCATGGGAATGGCTGGTTCTCACCTGCAGAAGCACTGGGGAATCTCTCCAAGGCCGTACACAGGAAACAGGAAGGGAGTGTTGCCATAGCGACCCAGGCTACGAAGGAAGTGACGTGTTGAGGCAAGACCTTCCTCTGTGGGTGTGTCTTCGGCTACCATGGCAATGGAGTGAAGTAGGAAGTGCTGTAGGTTGTCCCCCAGCTGCTGGTCCCGCAGGAACTCCAAATATGGCCGACCGTGGTAGGCTGAAGGCAGAAGACTGCATTACCCACAATGCCTGAGGCTGAATAGCTGATGATGTCATCAGGAGGACAGGTAGTAGTCACCTGACTGCTCCTCCGTTTCCTCCACACAGGAAGTCAAGAAGCGCATCAACTTCCTCTTTTCCACTACTGACAGCTGGCGACTCGCAAACACATCTGCTCTGCTGCACGGCACCTGGCAGGGGTCAGAGGTCACAGGTCAGCAGAGAACCCGGCAAGAGGGCGGAAAACCAAAAACCAACCTGCTCTATATTGCCGTGGCGATAGGTGAGGATCCTGGTAACGTTCTTGAACTCGGCGTAGCGGCTGACGTTGGACTTGATGAGCAGATCGACCAAAGAGCCGCGAGAAAACAATAGCTGAGGAGGGGGGGAGGGGCTTAGTGCATGACATCATCAGATGACTCCTGCTGTCCAGATGATGACATCACAGCTGCATTTACCTTTGAGACGAGGTCGATGTTGAACCTCCGGCCTTCCTTCACCAGCTGTGTGTAACTGATCTTCTTCCTGCTTGGCTCTAATTGGCCGGACGGAGAGGGGCCGGGCTGGTCAGCCTCTGGCTCCTCCCCTTCTGCCTGAGCGGGCTGTGATTGGTTGATAACAGTTAGTGTCACATGATCAGACCTGATTAAAAAGCTGACTCCTCCTCACCTGCTCCTCTTCTTCCCCGGCTCCTTCCTCTTCCTCCTCTTCCTCCTTTGAGTCTGAACATTTGAGTCGTTAATCCAGATGCTGACCAATAATAGATAATGAGTATTAATGAGGTCCCACCTGCAGATTCCGTCTCTGACGACTCTTTAACCGCTTCTTCATCAGCTGCTTTCTTTTCCTCTGTGGTGTTTGCAGCTTCCTCCTCCTCCTCTTCCTCACTGGGGAGATGTAAACAGCTCACAGGTCATCCCAGACCACAGGTGGACCAGGGGGCGGAGCTTACCTGGCGTAGCTGAACACCTGCAGGTTGGTGATGGAGGCAGAGTCTGCCTGTGACAGGTGAATTAGCTCCTCCCCTTCCTCCGTTAGACCTGACCAATCCCTGACCTCCTCTGGCTTTGGCTCCTCCTACCGACACACACAGATCAATCAGCTCCAGATCAATAATCAGTGATCAGATGATCAATAACCAATAATCTCACGTTCTGCTCCTGGATCCAGGTGAGCAGGCCGTTGAAGGTGAAGCTAGCCCAGTTAGCGGCATAGTAGCTCCTCCTGAGGACACAAGCAGAAGCCTTTCACAAAAATAGCCCTACCAGGTGATATTAATGGTGATGATCAATGACCTGATTGATCATTAAGTAGATATTGACCTAAGGCAAGCTGGAGCTCACCTGTCCAGGTGGAGAACTCGCTGTCCGACCCTCGAACAGGCAGCTGCCACCACCGACTCAGCCAAACCTGATCAATCAATAACCGATACAGATTCAGCATCTAACATTCAGAGTCGATGACCGGAGGGGTTGAAGGAGGCCCGCCTCAGTTCTTCTCCATTCGGACCGAGAACCACCACAACGACATAGCACACAAACCCCACAGACCTCCCTAGTGTCCTAGTCAAAGTCTCTGTGCAGCACTGCTGTTTATTTTATTAATATAAACATAGTGAAAAGAACTTTTCCTCTGGAGTAAAAACAACTGAAGATGTTTTAAATTAGGCATGTTGGTGGACACCTCGGTGTAGCAAGCTTCATTCTGAAGAGAACATCTGGGTTCTGCTTAACAAAACCAGGACAGTCTGGACCAGAACTTTATGAGACCCAGCAGAACCGCCATTTCAGAACCTCCAGGAACACAACAGGGTTTCTACAGAAACTCCACATGACGGCTCTCTGGTTCTGACCAGCTAGCAGAACCACAGAGGTGTTCTGCTGAGTCTGGGGGTTCTGGTTCTGGTCCAGGTTCTGATTCTGATTAATATGGAACCAATCAGCAATTCAGTTCTAATAAAGAGGAGCAATGATGATAAAAGTGATTATCGATTTGTTGCTGACCATGAACATTGTTTACTTCCGATGATCTGACACACCCACCAGCCTGAGCAGCTGCTAGCCTCAGCTAGCTAAAGCTAGCTCAGACTTGTAGTCCTTTTCTGCTTTTCTTCTTTCTTGTCACTTTAAGCCTCATTACTATATCGTTACTATTAATATTAATATTATTGTTATTAGTAGTATTTATTATTAGTAGTAGTTATCTTACTTCTTCCATCTGGCAGCTAGCCGTTATCTGCTAGCCGCTGCCATTGAAGATGCATTGACTGTTAGCCTCTAGCTAACGGCTTGGCTAAGTCCAACTCCTGGTCTGGTTCAGACTGGTTTACATTGGTCTTTGGGGATGTTTTGGATCGAGACGGAACCAAAACCCATTCCGACACAAGACCCAAGTCATATTATGTCACAACATCTAGGTTAGTTCCTACCTGTGCCCAAAATGACGATGTCAAAATCAGACGGCAGGTCCTCCGTAGCCATGTTGGCAGAAGAAGCACGGTCACGTGACCGGGAGGAAACGTGTTCATTGTTTATTTTCAGTGCTTTATTTTTTCATGTGTCCCGTCATGTGTGGAGTTTCAGGTATAAAACAGGGAGAAGATGGCTGCCAACATGTACCAGGGCAGAGTTGCTCTAAAAAAATTTATAAGCTTGAACCCCAACTGTTGACTGACGTAATTAAATCCAGTCAGCATGGATGGATGGATGCGCTATTACATTAATATAACTGTTTCTCTATGGCGATATAATAGTCTATAAATACTCGTGCGTGCGTAATACAGGATTTGTAATCAGTAGAAGCCTGTGTGTGTGTCGTAGTGGCGACTGTTTGTCAAACTAAACATCCTGTAAAAGTTAAATTACTGGGCCACTGCACTGAGCTGATGTGTTCCAACACAAGCAAGAGAAGTCCAATGTCCCAAACTTGGACGTTTTTTGCTTGTTTGTTTTTTTTAACTGTTTATTGTTTCCAGTTTGGCAAGAAAATAAAGATCAAACATTTCATCGTTTCCTGCTGCACGTCCTGCTCAGGTAAATAATGATGGGTCCAACCCAGTGTATGCTGGTCCTGTACTAGTTCCTATAGAAAATGGAGCCACAGTTCTTTATGTTTAACTTAGAAAAGCAAATACAAAAACAAAGAAACAAAAAATAGATTAAACATTAACCTACAAGTAATCTCTGTAAATAATCCCCAAATATAAACTCAGAATACATTTTAACAAAAGTCAAAGTAAAAATAAAGAATAAATAGCACCAGCACATTGTCATATTAAATGTGCTGGTTAAAGAGTCATGTTTGTTTTTTCTGCCAAGTAATGAAATGCTATTTCTGCCTGGAATTACTGTTAAAACTTATACAGATATGGTTAACAAATCTATATCAATTGTCTTTTGTGTTTTCATTTAGGCTCTATTATATATAGTTAAGGGCCAAGCCCTGACCAGCCCAGAGTGGACTCGCCTCAGTCCTTCCTCGGTCCGTCCCTCTTCCCAATCTCCTGTTACAGAAACCTGGAAGGTCCAGAATATCAAACCAGTGAGACAAACTGGGATCTGATGTTTTTTTTTTATTGGGAAATCACAACAACTGATCAATAACAACAAATACAATAATCAGGATAAATCTTGTTTCCATGACAACAGACTATGTTTAAAGTTCCTAGCAACAGGTCGGTATGGGTCAGTAAGCAGAATCTCAGCAGGTCTTCAGTACTTTGGTCTCTTGACATCAACACTGGAAAAACAACCGGATCATGTTTTACAGACGATAAACACCAAATAGCAAGCGGAAAACAGGAAGGAGGAAACAGGAAGTGTAAAGCAGGAAGGAGAAAACAAAAAGTGAAAAACAGGAAGGAGGAATCAGGAAGTGTAAAGCAGGAAGGAGAAAACAAAAAGTGAAAAACAGGAAAGAGGAAACAGGAAGTGTAAAGCAGGAAGGAGAAAACAAAAAGTGAAAAACAGGAAGGAGGAAACAAGAAGGAGGAAACAAAAAGTGAAAAACAGGAAGAAAGAAACAAGAAGGAGAAAACAGGAAGGAGAAAACAAAAAGTAAAAAACAGGAAGGAGGAAACGAGGAGAAAACAGGAAGGAGGAAACAAAAAGTGAAAAACAGGAAGTAGTAAACAGGAAGAGTCAACAGGAAGTTGAAAATGGGAATGCATCAACAGGTATCTGCAAACAAGAAGCGATGAATAGGAAGCAGTAAACAGGAAGTAGTTACCCATCAGCCTCCATCTTCTTCCTTTTCTCGATGATCTGCATCAGAACAGAGAGTTTAGCTTAAAAAAGTAGAGGGGAGGAGCTTTGAGCCAGACGCTGGTCTTCTTCAGACTCACCGCGCTGATCTTCTTCCACTGGCGGTCCAGCTCTGCCTTCTCATTGGTCTCCTTGAATCGACGTGTCTTCCTGCCTTCAGACATCTTGATCCCGTACTGGAAGGCGGCCCTGTGGGGACAAGCGTCAGCGTCAGCAGCAGCCTGGCGCCTGCCAGTCAACGCTGAGGGAACAGCCGGCGTACTTGGGCAGTGCCTCCTTGTTGTTCATGTAATCAGAGTATTCCTCCTGAGTGTCGAAGTCCCAGCGGCCCAGCGGACCCTTCTTGTTCCCCTGGAACAGAACCACAGGCCATCACCTCTGACCTCATGCCGCCAGCAGCAAGACATGCTGGGAGAACCACCTACCTGGTCCATCTTGCTATAGTCCACCTCCTCATCGCTGTCCACTGCCAGGTCGTCCATCCTGCAGAGACACACCTGATCAGAGGGGACAGCGGCTGGACCTCAGGGTGGGACACACCTGAGTCAGCATGTGTGTGAGAGTGTCTGTGTGTATGTGTGTCTCACGTTGCCGGGTAACACTCTGCGTAGGAGTTGGATCCTCCAAAGAAATCTCCCAGCTGCTCCTTACTGGAGTCCCTCCTCTGGGAACCAGTAAACACCAGTTAAGGCTGAACAACTGGACTCATAGTACCATTCAGAACCGGATCAGGGTCAGACAGGAAGTAACAGTAAAGAAGGATATGGTTCCTGGTTCTGCCACTGGTTGGCTGCTGCTCCAAACTTCTCATTGATCATCTTGATCTGGTCTTTGATCGACCCAGGACCTGGAGGACAGATGGACAGGTTACCCATCAGCTGGTCGGTCCGGGTCAGAGTGGGGGACACCTACCCGTCTCCACGTCCATCAGCGGGTGTTCGTCTCCACGCGGTTTCTCGAAGTAGGCCTGTCTTCTGCTCTTGCTGTCCTCGTCTCGAACCCGGTGGCGCTCTTTTTCTTTGGGTTTGGACGTGGCGGATGGGATGTAGTCCCCGATGTCGTCAAAGATGCTGAAAGAGGAGTGGAGGCGTTACTCGGACAGCCGAGCGCGGGGACAGTGACGGCGGAGGACAACCCACCTGAGGTCAGCTTCAGGAGCTCGCTTGTCGTCCAGTTTACCTGAAACAGAGACGCGTTAGGATGGGGACGAGTCCAGGGGACACAGGCTGCAAGTGAGTCCAACCTTTATCCTTCTTCTTCATCTTCTTGTGGCGTGTCCCCTGTCTCAGGTAGGACAGGATCTGGGTCAGCTTGGAGATCACGATGTCGTTGGTGGTGAGAGTCGTCTGAGCCTGGACAGCAAGAGGACAGCGTGAGGACACAGAGGGAGACAGAGGAACAGCAGCGTTTCCACGGGGATGTGTCTGACCTCCATGCTGGGGCAGTCGGCCTTGCTGCGGATCAGGGTGGTGGGGATGTCGGTGTCGGTGAACTCGTCGTCCAGGTCGACCACGTAAGCCATCCTGCCAGGCAGGAACAGCTCATTCCTCTCCTGGACACCCGACCGGAACGCCACGCGGTAGATGTTCCTGCCTGGGGACGCCGGGGACAACGGCTTCAGGGTGGACATCAGGCTAACGGCAGCTACTTTTAGTATGACGCTTTTAGTATTAGTTGTTAGCTACTTTTAGCTAACAACTAACTGCGAGCTACTGTTAGATTGGTGCCAGTAGCAGCCACTGGTGACACCATTTAGGGAAAAACTCTTACAACTACAGAACGATTTCCCTCTGAATTTTCCCTCAGATTCCTGCAGCATGTCAGGCCTTCACAGCTGCTGCTGATGTTAACAGTAAAGTTTGAGTAGAGGCCCAGTTGGAGTAAAGGGGCGGAGCATTGGGTTTATTGTTTTACTTTGTTTCACGTTTCAGCCAATCAGAGCCAAGATCTGACCTGCTGCGTCATCTGAGCCCCAGGAAGTCACAGCTACCAAGACGGGGTTAACAGACACATCTGGACGTCACCAGCAGGAGGCGCCAATGCTGCATAAAATTGTTACCAACTGCCATTATGCAAGAGAAACAGCCAATCACAGTCCCTGGAAGGTTTACAGGTTTACACCTAGAAAACAAGGTCGACCACATAGCAACGGGTTTGACCGCCCCCTAGCAACAGGATGACCACCTAGCAACGGTTTTGACCGTTCCCAGCAACGGGGTCGCCTAGCATCAGTTGGATGAACTCTGAACATGTCCTTGGTACTGGGGACTCACCCAGTCGAGTCTTGAACTCGATCTTCTCCTCTGGCTCCACGTCCTTCCTGTTCAAACACAGAGCAGAGCGGATCAAAACCGGTTCTGACCCGCTCTAGCCGTTTAGAACTCGCTGGTCTTACTTGGTCTCCTTCTGGACCTTCTCCATCATGTCCTCCTCCTCTTTCTCCTTGCTGGTGATCTCAGCTCTCACCTGGAAGACACACACATTCAGAGCCGACCCACCCGACCCTCCCTGACCCCTGACCACTTAACCCCAGCCTGACCTTCTGCAGCAGAGCGAAGTCCAGACCTTTCACCAAGTGAGTGTGCTCCATGTCACCACCCAAGAACTTGGACTCCTGGATCAGCTGCCGGCGCTTCTCTGCTGCAGACTTGTCCCTGGATCACATGAGACGCCGGGTTTACATGTCGAGACCAGAACCAGAACCTGGGCCCGGATCATGAGGAGCAGCAGTACTCACGCCTCAGCAGTGGGTCCGACGGCCCGGTAGTTGGCCGTGGTGCTGATGAGCTCGGTCTCCTCGTAGTCCTTGTTGACGCCGTCGCGGCGCTCTCTGGCCCGGTCCCGGTACTTCTCAGCCAGCTCTCGCTCCCGCTCCATCTCCTGCTGCCGCAGCTTGGCATAGTAGCTGCAGGGGGACAGACAGAGGACAGCTGAGGACAGATGGACCAACTCTGACCCGCCCGGAACGTGACCTCTGACCTCTTCTTCTTCCTCCTCCTGGCCGCAGGGTCCTCGTCCTCATTGTAGTCCCTCGGCATTCTGGGAAATAAACACACTCCGTCAGCAGGAGTGTAGCAGAAACAGTTTACCTTTGACCTCTGCCTGGTTTCTGAGCCAACTCACTCATGATGTCTGGATTTGGTGGGCGGAGCCGAGGCAGGCGTAGCCCGAGGCGTCATCAGCAACTTCCTGAAGTCATCGTTGGTCAGTTTGGACCTGAGGACACACACACCGAGTTCAGCGGGAGCAGTGACAATGTGTGTTGCAGTGTGTATGTGAGCAGCACTCACTGCGCGGCAGAGCGGTGGTCATCCACTTCGTGGCCCTCTGGGGCCAGAGGGTTGGAGTAGCTCTCAGCTGCAACACAGACAATATGTTAGGCAGCAGGCGGACAGCAGGGGGCGCTACACATTTACCTCCAAACAACGGGAAGCTGAGGCTGAGGAACAAACATGACCCCCAGTCCCTGGGCAAACCTTTGACTGAGGCGTCTGTTAGCTCTACAGAGCAGAAGACAGGTGAGGTCAGAATTTTCCCTCAGAAAAATTATGTAAAATGATTTTCAAATGTTTTATCAATGTATATTTTTTGAGTAAAGGTGAATACAAACATTTGCCCCACGTTTGAGGTTTTTATTTAAAAGAAATTGAAAGCCTTCTTTCTGTTGCCTGGTGTCGGTTTGTTACATAAACTCTGAGTAAAATAAAATACATTGTACTTGTAAAATGTGCAAAAAAAATCATCCATCCATCCATTTTCTTTCTTGGTGAGGTCAGGAGGGTTGCTGGTGTCTATCTCCAGCTAACTTTCTGGGCGAAAGGCGTCACCCTGGACAGGTCGCCAGTCTGTCGCAGGGCAACGGACAGGACACACAACCATGCACACACACACACACACACACACACACACACACACACACACACACACACACACACACACCTAGGGACAATTTAGAGAAACCAATCAACCTGACAACATGCAAACTCCATGCAGAAAGATCGGGGCTAGGAATCGAACCCAGAACCTTCTTGCTGCAACAGTTCTACCAACTGCGCCACTGTGCAGCCCCCCAAAAAACCATGTAAGGTATAAATATTTGTTCCATTATTTATTGTAGCGGAGGCGCTCAGCTCATCAACCTCCATTACATTCTCACGTTTCACAAAGAGAAGGAAAGTTTCCTGGAGCCTCCAGACGGAACCCGGCCCGCCTCAGCCGGGCCCTGGGTGCCAGACCTAAAGTCAGACCGATGAGGAAACATCTGGACAACATCTGGAGGTTTCACATCATGATCAGCAATCCGGTTCATCTGGTCTGCACGGAACCAGCTACTGTAATCTAATTTTTTTCTGGTCTAATATACTCTACAGATGATGAGAATTGTGCCGATAGTATCAACGAGTCCTCAGTTTTAATCTTCCTGATAAGGAGCTTAAAAGCAGCGAAAAGGAGAAACTGGACCGCAAAAATGCATCAAACCGGCGGAAGAAGAGCGGAGTCTGGTTACGGTCTTAGCTAACAGTCTTTAAAATTAAAGGACACATTCTGAAACAACCAGAGATATTTCTGGGATTGTAGAGTTTAATTCACAATCATTCATATACATGCTATATGTGTATGATTATGCTATGTTATATAGAAATGTGTTTTTAGCTATATATCAGTCTTACAGGATGCTACACTATCTAACCGACAGTTAGCATGACTCACTCTCAGGCATCTCTGCGGGTCTCTGGTCCTCCGCCGCGGGTCTCTGGTCCTCCGCTCCGGGCTGACAGGAGTTTTATCCCGGTCGTGGGACGGTAAACGTCTCAGAGCCTAATTGTTTCTTTGTCGGTTGAAGCTGTTTTTCTCTGCGGCTGTTTGTTGTGTTTGTCTGAAGCTGTGTAGAGGCGCACTGGCGTCACTTCCTGCCGTTTCATTCAGATAGCGACCCCAGCAGGAGGCTTAAAGCAGCGCATAATGGGGCACAGAAGCTAGAAATATGAAAATGATTGAACAAAATAAGATAATTAAAGAAAATAAATTTGACACTGTTTATTTAAAAATTAAATGTATTTTAAATTTCAGTTTAGGGTTTTCTTCTCGGCAGGCTGGGTAGGGTAACACCGCCCCCTGCAGGCTGGAGAGAAGTCACTGCAGCTTCTTCTGCTGAAGGTTCTCCAGGACCAGCTGGAGGTTCTGCTGCTGCTTCAGTTCTCTCAATTATCTAATAAACGACCTCTGGCGTTCAGCTACAATAACCATAACATAAAGCAACTAAACAAAGAAAGAACAAGTATTTTTTTTCTCTTTTAATGTACATAATCTTTATGTATTAAATGTTTTATTGTGCTGAAAGCAAAGCAGAACCATATGCAGATCTTTTGTTTGTGTGGATAATGTGCCAAACATACAAAAAAAATCTCCTAATTTTCCTGCTTGAAAACAGAGATGCAGGTTTAAATTGATCTATCTTGTTCTACCTTATGATTTTCTAGATGAGTTTTCTGTAAATCTATAAAGTGTGGAGTGAAGCTGTCGGTCTCATTCACACAGATAGAGGTCAGCTGTAAATCAGACATTTAAATCTGACTTAGGGAAAACATAAGACATGTTTTCTTATTTGGGTGATTTATGAATAAACTTAGGATTTGAAAGAATTTTATTTCTTTATAACAAACAATCTTGAAAAGTAGGAGCTGTAAAATGTTATGCTTTTTATGTTTAAAATGTTTTATGATATCATACAGAGTTCTGGTTCTGACCCGTTCAACATGAACCATCCGGACCACTCCTCCCAGTCCTCCCAGTAAACACGCAGCTGTGGAGTCAAGAGTCTTTATTCATATTAACACATTTACAGAGAAAATAGAGAAAGTAGAGCTGGCTCTGAGGGGGCGGGGCTTAATGTTTGGACTGGGCCAGAGTCTTAAGGGCTGCGGCCACCTGCTCAGCTGACATGTTGTCCACCGAGACGCTCCTCTCCTTCCCAAAATCTGAGCACAAACACATTAGGTCAGGTTGAGATTAATGCAGCAGAGTGAGACCTCCGCAGATCCTCGCCTACTCACCGTATCGGGCCCAGAGCCGGGCTTGGACTCCAGAACACTCTCGGATCAGGATGGGAAGGTCTGGGTTGGCCTTCTTCAGGCTCACGTAGTTCTGCTCCACAAAGTCCCTGAAACACCAAACACAACCATCAAGGGGCGCCATGGCAACCAGGGGGACAGGTGATAACCAGCTGATAACCAGGTGATAACCAGGTAATGCAAGGTAAGATAATTTTATTTAGCACATTTTCAGCAACAAGGCAGTTCAAAGTGCTTTACATGAATTAGAAGGAAAGAGCAGAAGAAGAAAACTAAATGTTCCTGTTCTGAATTCCAGGTTTGTTCTAATTCCTTTTCTGGGTTGCAAGATAATTATAAATACTCCATAATTTATCATTTATAAGGTAGAAGGAGTTTCCCTGGAAAAACTAATAGGAGTTTCTCTGCATAATTATCTAAAAAGTACAATATTGGTCTAAATAAAAAGAACTCCACAATTTCTAAAAGCAATAAACTAGACAAATAAACAGACGGGGCAAGAACCAACACATCAGGTAGTACAAGTAGCAACATAGAAGACATGGCCAGCAAAGGCAGTGACATCAAGGAAATGTCTCTAAGATGAGAAGTGTGTGCAGTTTGACCAGGAATTTTGTTCAGCCTGCTCTCCTATGCAAAACCAGTTTATGATTAGGTGCTATTATCTCAGACCAAGTCCTTCAGTCGGACCATATGACTCCATGGTTGTCATTCAGAAGCAGGGAGGAGATAGGAAAGAGCGGCTTGTTTGGATAATCTCCAGGAGATTTAAGATAGTCAAATTCAGATTTAGATTCACAGGGAGCCAGATTCAGAATAAACTATTGTCTTTAGATCGGGCAGACTTAAAATTTCCATCCGCCCTAAATTCTCAACCGGTACATCTCTAATTTCCAATCATCCAAATTAGCGTGGTCGTTCCCATCGGGCCGAAACTAGCAACTTCTCCAAGATGGATTCCATGCCGCTAGTGAACTTTAGCATCCAAAGTTTGCCTGTAAAAGAATCGCATCCAATCCATGCTGTCCCACAGCATGTGTTCACTAGTTCGAATCAGTCCATCACTAATTTATTGATATGCCAATATATGCCAACTCCAAATAGCAGAAACCATGTTATCATGCATCCAAATAAATCCAGGATGAATCCATTAGGGCAGTGGTTCCCAAACTTTTTTTCCCGCGCCCCCCCCAGTGGTATCCAAACATTTTCTGGGCCCCCCCTGTCCCTGCCCTTGGGGGGTGGGGGGGTTGAGGGGGGTGGGGGAGGCGACTTTTTTGGGAGCAAAATTAATGTACGTAGCTGAACATAGACAACAACATCAGTAGCCTACAGGCTACTTGTTAAGCTTAAGGTGCTGTATTGTTATTAGCTAGTCATCTTTTAGCTACTTTACCTGCATCCAGTAGCTTCACTCAACTCAGTCTGATAATTTTGGGGAAAAAACTGTGTAAAGTTCTTGTGTTTTGCTGCCATGATTCTAACACAGTGGTCCCCAACCCCCGGTCCGTGGACCAACTGGTACCAGGCTGCACAATAATTAAATATTTCTGTTTTATGTATTATTTAAGTCTGGAGGATCTTTTATTTTGAAAATCCTTTAACCGGATTCTCTCGGTTACTTGCACCCAACACTGAGCCACAAGCAGCAAAATGAGTCAGAAACACATC
>CAEGAF010032834.1:0-16996 GCA_903067075.1 Micropoecilia bifurca | reverse complement strand
ACAAACCTATCTTTGAATTTGACTAAACAAGTGTTTAATTAACATTGTATTTTTAACATATAACACCAACACTGGTATTCTAATATTATTGATTATGCTCTGTAGATTTCGATTCATTCCCTAAAAGATGTATTATGGAAAGTATTTTTTTCCTTCCGTTTAATATTGTCTTTAAATGCTGGTTCTCTAAGATGCAAATACAAGAAAAATGTCTTGCCTAGGAAAAAAACTGTATTTTGCAATTATTTTGCGGTAGTTTACTGTCAGTCAGTCTTGATTGTGACAAGAGAAGAAGACATCAAATTGACAATATCCTACCGTATTTTGGAATAACAATATGTTACTGCTGAAATTCCACCGTAAATTTACAGCCATTTCTTAGAGTGAAGGTGTTGAAAGTGTTGGTAAATATTGGTTATTGGCCATAACAGTAGTATTGATATCGGATACAAACATTTTTACATGTCAGTGCATCTATAATCCTTTCATGCATAGTGGTCACTACAGTGGACAGCTGTCTAAAAGCCTTTTTTGTGCTTCTTGTGGATTTTTATGTTATAAATGTACACAGATCACTAAAGTGGACACTAATGCATCATAAAATACACTATCAACTACTGGCCATCAGCTGCAAATGCAATAAACAAATTTTGTTAAATCCAATATGACCGACAGACATAAAAAACATGCCGACCGACCCGGTTCCTCCTTCTACTGTAGATGACTCTAGCAGGTAAAAAATAATTATTGTGACACCAGATAACCCCTAAAGAACAATACTGCTGATGTATTTTGTCAAATATTTGGAGAATTTGGAGAAAATAACAATTGATCACCTAAAAAAAAAATTCCTGACAAAGGATCATAATTCATGAAAGTGTTAATAACCATCTAATTCATTCAATAAAGAAAATAAGTACTAGTTTTTTTTGTTTATGTCACCAGCACTAACCAGAGCTCGGTAATGTTTCCAGTTATTCTCTGTAGGTTTATGTGAAAATGGTGTCTCATGTTTCCTGATGACGTGCCTCAACTGTAGCGAAACTATTGCTACCCCAGATCACAACCCTTCCGCCTCGGCTTTACTCCCACTGATTCAACGTTACTCCCACTTCTGCTGGGTTTTAAGAAATGATTTCTCTAAGCCTTCAAGTGTTCACCAATCACAATTACAAAATCAAGATGATGTTACGGCCATATGGCGACACATTTGCGTGGTTTGTCTGATGTGTTGATGTCCGCTGGTGTGTCCAGGCGCTCTGGATGAGGATGTGGTGGTGATAGAGGCGTCTCCAGCTCCGGCGAACGCTGTTCCCGCCAGCGAGGAGATCAACGTCACCTCCACGGACAGCGAAGTGGAGATCGTCACCGTTGGAGATGGATTTAGGTAGGTGCTGAAGGGTGTGAAGTTTCTGTTTTGTCGTCTTAAAGCACATGTGTCAAACTCGAAGTCCAGGGGCCAAATCTGGTGATGTCTTAAAGCATCAGTAAGCAATTGAATTTAATCAAATATGATTTTTGTCACAATGTTATGAAATGAAAACCTGAGCCGCTATTACAGCTTGGTGGTTGTACTTGACTTCAAACCGTGCAGCCCCACTTCCTCCAGCTTTATTTGATTAAATTACCTTTGAATTAAACATAACAAGGCATCTGAACTCCATCCAGTTTGACCAATCAAGCTACACTGATTTATTGTTTTATTTGCTTTGGCTGGTTTAGCTCTTGAAGCTTTGCTGATGCTGTTTAACTTTAGTGAACATATTTCCCTCTTCCTAATTCCAGTGAAAATCGTTTAGCCTGAGTCGCTGTCAGGCCTATTTATGAACTCATTGTTCATCAACAGATGAACAATGAGTTCATAACTTCTTCCTTTAGGTGTGAGGAACCTGTTTTAACTATTGTTTTTAACTCTGACAATAGAGCATAGAAAAACATTTGTTTCCAGGCTCATTTTCCAAACTTCCACATTTCCAATAAACAATGCTCATAAAAGAACAGCTTATCTGTCTGCTCTGCACATCATATGAGGTATTTTATTTAATCACTCATAATAAACACTCTTTTTTTCTTGACAAAATGCTTTTGTTTGGTTCAGGCTGAAATAGTGCGAGTTGTCTAAACTTATTGAGTTATTTCCACGATCTCTCCAAACGTCGCTCTTTATACATCATTCTTTTATTGAATAATTTAGAGGCTCCTGCTCTTTTCAGTTGTGTCCTTTTGGGAAGGTAAAGATTTGCACACTGAGCCTCTGAATATTATTTTGTGTTTGCGGTGTGCGCCAGTGACAAGAAGACAGGATCCTCTCTCACTACGTTTTCTTTCTCTACCGTGTTTGTTTGAGTCTGTGTGATTATTTTCTGGAATACAGCATTTTGGTTTTTTATGCCATTCTGAAGTTTTATGAACTTGAAAGAAGTTCTGCAGCTTTGCGTGTGTGGTTATTAGTTTGCAGAAGTGCTAATTTGAACAAGACGAGGAGGCTAAGTTGAAGGAGAGTCCCATGAGGATGCTTTGTTTTTGAACAACTAGATTGTCAATAACTACCGTTGGGGTTATAATTTGTGTTGAAACACCGGACAAAATATTGACGAAATGAATTTGATCGAGAACGAATCCTGGTTATTAACTTCATCAACATGCTAAAGTGAAAAGCTGCTGATGTAACTGTTGCAACACACCACAAATCCATCCTCTGAACCCAGGACTTTCCTGCTGTATAAGGCAACGATGCACCACTATGCAGCCCGACTCTTACCCATCAAATAGAACCTCATTATTCAGAGATATGTCCAATTGGTCTTTTCTCTTCATTTCCCCCAGCGAGTCATATTTTCCCCCGTTTGTGTGTAAATTTATGTTTCGGTGCTCCTTTTAATCTGTGATCCTGCACGAACATTTTCCTCTGTGGTCACATCTGTCACACGTGTTTTTGTCCCCTCACTTCTGTGACCACATCCCCATTTCCATTTTAGCACCAAGTCACTAAGAATATATGGTTTCGGTTCCTTAAAGTCGCTACCCAGAGCCTGGACCGTCATGATTTGCCTTCTTTCCTGTCACTTTTCGGATCTCCTCTCTCACTAGATAACGTAGCGATGTGTTGAAGTGGGGGATGGGCACTAGTGGAGCAGGAGGGTGGAGAATCAAAGACCGACCGAATGAGCAATGAAATCTCTGCTCATGCTGACATGCATTCATCTGCAGTTTTTGTCACTTGTGTCTATCTTAGTTTGTCCTGCAGTGTCTTATTCTGGGAATCATCGAGACGAGAATTAGATTTATTTTTTAATAACTAATGTTTGGACTTCCCAGGGGTTCTTTTTAAGAGTAATGGTTTGAGTTATGAATTGGTATTTGTTTATTCATGTAAACTAGTTCAACAGAAGAAGTTTCTATTAATTTGGCTCCACTTTACTTGTAGTTTCCACTGTTAATAAATAACAGCAGACGCATTCGCCGGTCTCTACTCTGTACATGCAAGACTTTGTTAAAATGTGAGCTTCGTTTGTTAGATTTTCTATGTTTCCAGAAAGTGTAAGAATCATGGTAAGAAATCTGCTGTGCCAATAACTAAAGTTGTTTACCACTCCTCATTCTGCTATTCCTGCCCTCCATCCCTCACTCCCTCCCTGTTGAATTCCCAAACTCCCAGCCTTAGCTGTCACCAGCCTCGGCCCCAGCAGCTTTCTCCACATTGCCGCAGTACGCGCAGCAGCCCGTCGCTCTCCTCCCGTCCCCGGGGCCTGTGCCTCGTGTTGCTCTGGCTTGGCACCACCTCTGCCCCGCCAAGCCCCCTCCATTCCCATAGTGATCATATTTATAACGCTGTGTTTTCCTCTCTGCTGGCACCCCTCGTCCCCAGAGGCTCCCAGTGGTAAACAGATATTTACAAAATAATCCCAGGTTTGCTTAATTAGCGGTCCTTCCCTAGTGTCAAACCTTGGGCCCTTGGGGTCGACCCAGAGCAGACGAGGAAGTCCAATTAGGCTCCCCACTCATCTCCTCAGTCTTTCTCTACATCCCAGCCTCACTGCCGGGTTTTTTTTGGGAGTCTGTTTATTGTGTCTGAATTTGCACCCCAGTTATAAGTTGTAAGTATAAGTAAAAGGTGCTTCCTCTTCATACCACTTTGATTGTGTATGTAAAAGGAAATGGATAGTGAGCAGGTGGGAATTCCCCGTATTGCAAACGGCGCGAATAAAGGCATTTCCTGCCTCAAGGGTGCAGAAAGCCAATGTTTTTGATTTATGAGAAAAAACATATTATTTAAGTAATTTAGATCATTACAAAGTAAATTTACATTACTATAAGCTAATACAAAAAAAACAAATGGTCTGAAATTATAGTTTTATATTTTTCATCAGTTCACACATTTCTCATATTTAGTAGGCAGTCAATTTCAAGTTTTAAGAAGTAATTTTATTTTGGATTTGAACTGAAAACAAACTAACAATCAGCTGCAATCTTCTCGAAATTGGGATTACAATTTTGCTTTGTGCATAAAAAGCGACAATATCTGCAGTAAATCCAGGTTTCTACTGGCTTCTGTATTTCGTTGAGGTCTGACCAGTGGACTCCAGTTTTAATCAGCCCCAGTTTTCCTCTACATGAAGAAACGAACAGCGTAAACTTTGTTTTAACTCATAACAAAGAAGAAAGTAATACGCATAGAAGACTAAATGATACGAAGTGAAAGAAAATCAAAAGGTTGCAAGACTTCAAAAATCATCTGTTTCTCAAGTTTATCTGATTTTTACCAAACACAAACATGTATCGTGTTCTTTTTTTTGTCTTTGCAGGCTGAAGAATGTGGGAATTATTTTAGTTTTGATTCATTTAATAAACAAAGTAAAAAACAAATGTAAATGAGCCACTGAGCTTCGGCTCACCGGTCAAAGTTTACCTTGGGACACAAAACTGTCCAATTTTAACATGTTTGAATCTCCATGTCTTTAAGCCGGGGAATCAATTTAAAATGGTGACGTGCAGCGAAAAGAAGAAGCGAAGTTGTGTTATTTTACCACAGATCAGATCTCTGTTCCTTTTAACAACAAACCAGCAGCACCAACTAAAGCAAAACCTCACCTTGGTTTGATCCGCTGCTTATAAACTAAAATAACCAAACAAAAATAACATGAAGATTCCTATTAGCTTTGCTAGTAATGTGGTAGTGAAATAATTTATTTTGCATATTGAAGAAATATCCTTGCAGGCTACAAGGCTGTTAATATCTTTACAACAAACTGCTAAAATGAAATATTAAACATAAAAATTAAGAATCAAACTGCTCAATTTCCCATCTGTCTGCAAACTGAGCAAACAAGAAAAATCATTTGATTTTTAATTCGGATTTCTCATTTGATTAAATCGTTCAGTTGAGGTTTTCTCTCCAAGACTAAACTCTTTCTCCTTCGCTGCTGGATATTTTTCAAAAGCGCCGAAGTCCCCTACCTCAGCGTCTCCATGGCAGCGTGCTGCTGGCTCTCCCACACAGCTTCCTGTCTCTCGGGGTCGTTCCTCCCCCCTCTGCTCACCTGGCTCTTACCGCACCATGGAGGGAGCTGCGGCTGCTCCCTTGTTTCTCACCCCCGTCTCAGAGGCCGCGGAGAAGAGCAGCAGGAGCCTTTGAGAGAGAAAATTAAAAGAAAGAGGAGAACGAGGCGAGAGGAAGAGGAGGCGCAGCGGCTGACATTTGAGGGGCATGCAGGAAAATTAAAGGTGTTTGGGGAGCAAAGAGGAGGATTTGATGCAAGTTGTGCATTCTGAGTTCTTGTGGTTGATTTATATTAACGTCTTCAACCAGTATCAATATTTATCTGCTTTTGTCATTTAACCTTTGGAGATTACATCAAGAAAACTATGGACAACACTGATCATCCTCTTCATTAGCCTGTCTGTGGAAAATAGAATGTTTTCAGTCAGAGGCTTCCTCAGATTCACTGTAATACAGACTGCTACAAAAGATCTTTCCTGCCATCACCAGCTACAATAACTCTTTGAGGAATCTGAATTAATGAGTTACAGCAACATTTAATTTCCTTTTATGCCAACCTGTCCTCCATCTTGTGCATTTGGTCTTTCCAGAACTAACAACCACTATTGAATTGCTTCACTTGTTTGCATGTTTTCAGCTCTTCTAGTTTATCGCCGCGTCAGTCAGCTGTCACCAAACTTGAATGTTCTGTTTCAGAAAATCTCAGGATCACTGAGATTTGAAAATATAAAACTTCTAGTTCCGGACCTTAGTTTTGTCTTGGAGGTAATTTTTCTTTCTTTTATGTCTGCTTGCATGCAGGTCACGCTCAGTCGGGGGTCTCAGTAGGATTTGGGGCAGCAGTTGTGCCCAGAATCGCCTCCAGGAGCCGCGTGGACGTCACCGGCTCTCAACGGTCATCCAGCCGCTGCGCCAGAACCCCGGGGAGGTGGTGGACCTCACAGTCGACGAGGACGGTAAGACATCCAAATCCAGCGTCTCAATGTCTGGTCTGAATAAAGTTAACACGTCTTGATTTAAAAACAAAAAAGTATTTAATGTGAAAACCACAAACCTCAATGTGTTGTATTTGGCTTTTAAGTTGTAGTATTGCCTAACTGTGAAAAGGAATGAAAATAATGAGTAGTTTATTTTTTTTTATACCAAAAATATCTAAAAGTAGCCCCCAAAGTCACCGAATTTGTGCCAGGGCAGAAAGGCAAAACAATACGACCATTTTTAAAGTTTAGCTGTAATGCAAAATTCACATTTTGCACTTGTTTATATTTCCGTATTTGGTCACAAATGCTTCTAAAAACAATCCAAGCTCCTAAAAAAAAAACCACCCAGCTGTTTTTGTGTCTGGAAAAGGATTAGTTTCAAAAACATCCCAAATATTAAGTTACTGTGCAAGGTCACGGCACTGTGCCGTTACCTAGCAACCTTAGCAAAGCCTAGTCTGTCACCTAGCAACCAAGCGGAACTCCAGCCTGGTTGGTCAGCTGGTTTTACTGCTGCAGGAGATGTACAATGGCTGCTGGAAGAGACCAGCGTCCTCTGTCTGCCGATATTTTTATGTGTGAGTGTAAACGTTGAGTTTAGACGTGTGGCCAACAGCAGCTTATTTTGATTTAAAGTGACAAAAGTCCTAAAAACCAACTCATCCTGGAAAGAGCTCAAAATAGGCAAAACTGACCAGACTACAATCTCCTTATTTAAGAATGATTTTGTGCAAAAAATGTGATGGACATACTTTTTGAAAAACTCATCCTAACAAATTCAAGGAAGCGTAATGGGTTGTAGAAAACTATTGATCAAGAAAGTCTGCTTATTTAAAGAAGCACATAAAGTGCAGAGTGTATGATGCATTGACTCATTTATGTTTCAAATTAAAATTAATTTGGATGCAAACTGTTGAAAACATCCAACTATCTGTGCATCCTTATTCCTACGGGTTTTATCCTTGAAGTCAAAGCCTTCCTGATGTTCTACCTTTTATTTTATTCACTCAATTTAAAATAGCTTTGAGGAAAGTGTGAACTAATGTGGTAGATGTGATAACAAAAACTTGAATTAAAAGTAAATTACTACTATGCATCAATGAGCAACAACTTGTGCATAAGCCAGCAGCCAATATAGCCGTACCAGTTCGTTAATAGCACAATTCTCAGCCTGGGACTGAATTCAATCAAACACTTCGGCAGCAAAGCAATGTAACTTAAGCGAACTGTATTGTATGCGCTTCTTTGTAAACGCTCCTCAGTTGTAGAAACAAACCTTATTATCTTCTCAGTATTTGCAGCCTATCTGCTTTTCATATTCACAAATGAATTTTTCCCTCCCTCCCCTGAGAAATGCAAACACTGGGAGGCCTTTCGCTTTGGTCTGCATCACTGCCCTGTGTGGATCGCCAGCACTAAAGTTTTAAAGTGCTCCACTTTGAATAAAGGAATAAACAAAGAAACTTATCTGTTTTTTTTGTTTTCTTGAACATAAACTTGACATAAACATTGTACTAATTGTGAGACATTCATGCAGCTTGTTTGTCTTTGTTTCTCTTCTTCTCTTATAAAAATGATTGAATTAGGGAAAAATCTACACTAGCTATAAACAGTTTTTTTATCATCAGACTCTGGAATCACTGTGCATTAAATATTGTCATTAATATCGTTTCTAACAATCTCAATTTTCATTGTTTTTTTTCCTCTGCAGATCTCTCAGTCGTACCAACAACCTCCGGCAGCATTCACACTCAGACAGTAAGGTCGTCCTCGTCATCGTCATCCTCCCATCACGCCTCTACCTCTGAGCTCAATGACGCCGCAGGCCCTTCCACCAGCTGCGCAGGCTCAATGCCTGAAAGTGTGCACACACACAGAGCCAGTGGTTCTGCTCGCACAGCCGCAGAAGGTAGGGTGACATGAGGACAGCGAAACCAACTACTGTTGATGGATCAGCCTTGATGTTCTGTCAGAGTCTGGTTTATGTTTACAGAATGGCCACATATTGTTAAAGAGTCCTTAAAAATTAATGCATCTAAAACTAAGGCTTTAAGATGTCTTAAATTTATTTAAAAATAGAAAAGTTGGCCTAAAAGATGCAGTCTTTTTTTCTTGTAGGACGTATCAGTCAGGAAGATGTTTGAATCACATTTGAGATGTTTCTTCATTTCATTCTGTGACTGAATGCTCTTGTAACTCGCTGCTAATATACCCTTGCTAACTAGTAAAAGGTATATTAGCAGCTATATATGGAGTAAAAATGGAGGAAGGAAGCTAACTAGCAAGATAGCTAGTTTTTAGCAAAGTAGGAGAAATGGAAGGAGAAAAACTAGCTGGTAGCTAGCTAAACCTAACTAGCTAAGTAGCTAAGAACCAAAGGAAGAGAAAAGCTAGCTAAACCTAACTAGCTAAGTAGCTAAAAACCAAAGAAAGAGAAAAAGCTAGCCAGATAGCTAGCTAAAAAAAACAAGCTCACCTCCTGTACTAGCCGCCTCTGTGCTGGAGTCGGCGAGCTAGCTAGCAAGCATGCTTTTTTGTATCTCTAATGGATTAAGTAGTGTAAATTTATTGCAAGGTGGCTGGACGGTGATGGTCTTCGCTATTGGGTCACTTCTCTTGCCGACACACACAATGAAATTTGTGGGAAAAAAAAGAAGAAAAAGCTTAGCACTACAAGGATTAAGGCGGTTTCTTTTGTACATTTCTGACATGATGCAGATCTTAAATTAAATTCATAATATTCTTTAAAAGGCTGGAAGAAGTTTTAAATTTGAGTTGGTGAAACCTGATGAAACTCTTGTTTTTAATCTAATCTGTGTTGAAATAATCTATCCTGTGATTTCTTTTTTCCTGTTCAGATGACAACAGACCAGGCTTGTCTGGTACAGGAGGAGAAAACTCAGGCACAGCCATGCCCAGACTCCCATCCTGCTGCCAGCAGCACTCTCCGTGCAGCGGCCCCTCGTCTGGTCACATGTCCCTTAGCCACCCCCATTCTAGCTGCTTGCAAGCGTCCTCCTCTCAGCAGACTGCCGGCTCTCAGCACAGCCACAGCAACACTCACCACTTTGTCCACCATATCCATCACCCTGCACCACAGCCCCCGGGAACCTTACCCTTTCAGGAGCCGAGCTGCCCTGTGGAACGGCCCAGTGCTCTGCCTGCCCCCTGTGCTGGAGTTAGCAACAGCAGCAGCAGCAATGCATCCCACTACCACGACCAGGTATAAAGGAGCTGAAGCTGCAGAAACACTAAATCGTCCCTTGTATTTTTGGTCAAGTTTCCACTGGAGATATCTTGGTACATTCAAATAAGACAAAAGTAACTCTTCAGCACAATATAGGAGCTTGTTTTAAGTAAATAATTCCTTTATATTGGTGAAAATTTATTATTTGTAAGTGAAATAATCTGCTAGTGGAACGAGACATTTTAACTGGGGAAAATGTTGGTTTTCACTGACTGATTACTAGCTGAGAAGTTGCCTTAGGGTAGTTTTGACTTATTTGCGCCAGGAACTAGACCAGGGATGGGCAACTCCAGGCCTGGAGGGCGGATCTCCTACAACCTTTAGATGTGTCTCTACTTCAACACACCTGAGTCAAATAATGAGGTCATTAGCAAGACTCTGGAGAACTTGACTGCACTTAGGAGGCGATTCAGCTGTTGGATTCAAGCATGTTGGACCAGGGAGACATCTAAGAGTTGCAAGACACTCAAGGACCAGGATTGCCCACCCCTGAACTAGACCAAATATACTTTGGAAGATTTTGTGTTTTTTGCAGTGTGTTACCACTATGCATACACATTTCAGCCACAAGGCATTTCAAAGTGTTTTATTTGTTATATGTTTTTATTATTTTGGCTGTATAAACTTAAAAGTGTTTCTTCATACTTCTACTATGTATAAACAACAAAACAGATCTGCAGGATGTCTGAAATTAAATTTTCTTTTATATTAGTAAGAAAAAAACTACAACTTGTTTAGCAGATTGAAATAGACACTGATGCCATTCAGGTCTTGCATCCTCAGTGTTTCTCTTCCCCTCCCACAGCAAACGCTGCCAGTGGACCTGAGCAACAGCAGCGTTCGAGGCGGTGGCGCCGGCGGTGCTAGTTTCCATGGCAGCACGTCAGCCTTTGACCCCTGCTGCCCAGGCTCCTCCTCGCGACCCCCTGCTTATGTTTCACATGCCACCCCAGGGCCCAGTCAGCCAGCTGTGGTGGACTCATTCAGCTCCTCCATGGTGGCTCAGCCACAAACACAACCTCAGCCCTGCAGACATTACATGCACCAACCCTGTGAGTATGAGAAACCAGCAACAAGAGTCGCCGATTCCCATAATAATTCAGCATAGAGAGGGAAGCTGTGTGACGAGGAAGAGTGATTGGCTGCACTGCTGCGCTTTCCTTTTTACACCAGCTATCTTTGAGTCTGTCGAGTTTATTTGTGCCTCACATTTCAGAAATAAGGCGGTTTGAAGTTCTTCACATGATGACGGGGTTTCCTCCAGAAAACTCACTAAGCCCGGCAGGAGATGGGGCAGGCATCCAGCAACCCTCTGTGTCTTTGAGTTAAAAATGTTGACAGGAAATTTAAAATGTCACTGGCTATTAAAATGCATTATTAACGATACTTAAACACTAAATATAATGTCTTAAAAAAAGGCAAGCATAATTTTTTTTTGCTCTTCAATTGTTTCATCTTTTGGGCTGGAACAACCAAAATGTTTTGATGATTTATCTGCGACTTGTAACTTTATTTGATGAAGTTGTTAGCAGGTAGACCGGTAGAGACAGGCAGTGGTTATGAAGTTCTGGTTTATAAAAATACCATGTAATAATAATAACAGTGACACTTTATTTGAAGAGGTGTGAATAATTCTGACATGATGCTGTCACAAACATGACACCTGTTATGAAGGTTTGACTGTTATTAAGTGTTATTCTGTGAATTATGACACTTATAATGCAAAGTTGACATTTATAATGGACGTTTAATGCAAGTTTTAATGCAACGCTCTATTAAAGTGTCATTATTTGCCGTATCTTACAAAGTTGACATTTCTAATGCACTACTAATGCAACATTACATTAAAAGTGTCATTATTTACTGAATGTCAGTCTTATGCACAACTATTCAAATAAAGTATTACCAAATGAATCTTCAGCCTGGTGGGGGGACAAGTAAAGCCTGGTGGCCTGCCAGGCTTAAAATACAATGGGGGAAACCGAGTGGTAAAAGTACCTGCTACAATCCAGAGTCAAAATAAAGAGAAGTAACAAAAAGTTGTTATACAAACTAGAATTGATCTGTGCTCTTGTTATTATGAATCAGTGACAACTCTAAAGAGATGGATTTTTAGTTTGACTTAAAGGAACTCAGTATTTCATAATATTTCTGGAAGTTAGTATTTTTATATATAATTGTTTTAGATTATAGGAGCATAAAAACTGAATGTTTGGTTCTAGTTTACGCAAAAATAATTTCCATTCAAACCAGTTGAGAAATTGACCTGAAAGTCTGGCCCGGCTCTCCATTTATTTCAATATTATGTCATGGTTAACAGGGTAATAATCCGGCGTGGAAGTCCAGCAGAACCAGCACTGTGGTTCTTCCACAGTCTGTGTTTATGTGGATGTCATAACGTCCATCCGTCCGTCCCTCCATGTCCCTCCATGTCCCTGCAGCTTTTGGTTTTTGCAGATTCTAAACTTGAAGTCTGCAGAGTTTATTCATACTTTTAAAGTATTTTTTAAAAAGACTGGAAATAAATAAAACTTTTTGTTTGGAAATGTAATAATTCAAGTTATATAAATAACCTTTTGTGATCTCTCGCTAATCATAAAAAAGAGGCAATTGGAAACGCCTCATTTGTGATTCCATATCTTACATGGAGCAAAAGCCTAATTTCTAAGCACGGTCTCTGTGTTTTGCTGTCAGTTTGGTCTGAGTAGATTTACTGACTCTTCCCCCGTTTCTTCCCGTTTCCAGATGGCTCTCTAACGCGATCCCTGCATCATCAGCCCTCCTCCGCCTGCCCTCACTCCCACGGGAACCCGCAGCTCACGCCGCAGCCTCCTCCACAGGGCGAATTCCTCATTCCCCACTCCTTCCACACGCCACTGCCATCCCACCCTGCAGGCCACCCGGTTCCTCCGGCGCCTCCACCCCCCCTCTCCGCCCACCACCTCCCCACCTCCACCGTGCCCCTGGCCCAGCACCTTCCACCGGACCACCAGACCCTGCAGCACCACATGCCGCCTTCGGTGCAGAGGATGCATCAGCACGAGATGCTGCAGAGGATTGAGGTCCAGAGGCGGAGGATGATGCAGCATCCCACGTGAGTGTCGGCGCCGCGGATTCGTGAAAGTCGGTGGGGGAGAAGTGGGTTTATTGGTGAAACGCGTGCTATTTGTTTTGCTTTGCAGGCGGGCGCATGAGCGGCCACCCCCTCACCCCCACAGGATGCACCCCAACTACGGCCACGGACACCACATCCACGTGCCTCAGACCATGTCTTCCCATCCTCGCCAGCCTGAGCAGAGAACGACATGGTGGGTTTATGGTTTCGTCTCTTAATCGATGACGTTTGTGTTTCTGAAGAGTCTGGATTTCTGCCTGCAGCACCGATGTAGTAATGACTCTGTCCTGTTGAGCAGGGAGCTTGGCATCGAGGCTGGTGTGCCAGTGGCTTCATACACTTCAGGACACCTGCACTCTCACCTGCCCCACTACCATACTCCCCCGAGGCTGCACCACTTCCCCATCTCCTTAATGGTAGAAGAGACCTTTGCAACTATTAGCATAGAAGATAACAAACACATTTCATACAAAGTCTGTGTTGGATTTGTTCTGTTGGGCCTTATTTCTAGCACTAGTTACCTCAGAAAAGGTCCTTAGACCTCATGAATTATGCCTTAGCAATTAACTCGAGCTCATTAAGCACCCTAAGTCTGCGCTCAACAAAACCAGAGTCCTTGACCTCCGTCTAAAACATGTTAGTTTGCAGTTTTGCTTTATAATTTCATAAACGCACATCTGTTGCCTTCACTGTTAAACGGTAGGCCTGTCACAGTAACACATTTTGCTGGACGATAAATTGTCCCAGAAATGATTGCGATAAACAATAATATTGTTTTGAGACCGTTTTCAAGTAACGGTAATGACGTAACAATGCAATAACGTGTTTTCAAGAATCGACAAACTTTAAATTCTAATAAATATTTAACTTTGGAAGTGGAAGACATTTTGAATATACAAAATAAATAAAACAAAAACAACAAATAAAATTAATTGTGAAGTCTGTAAACAAAGGTCAAGTTGAGACTGAAGCACCAGTTTTTGGTGGACAGAGATAATTTGTTGGTCTGTAATGTTTGTTCTGCGTTCACTAATATATTAATTTATAAAAAAGGAGGAAATGATAAAAAATGAAAATGGAAATTATTGAGTTTTGTTTTAATTTATCATGCAATAAATTAATTTTCTATTACTGAAATACATTCAAAAAACATTTCAGTATTTTTTTAACTACATGCATTTGTGTAATGCCTATTTCTGTTGCATAAATTTCATTTTCAACACCAAATATTTGGAAATGTTTGTTAAAAAGTTCAGCATCTCTTGTCGAGTTACATGCAGTATTCAGGCTTTAAGTGCTTTTCAGGGACTTGCTGTAATGTTTTATATAAGCACGTCTTTGTTTCCTGCAGCACACTACTGGCATTTCTGAAGTGACCTACCCGCACATTAGGTACATCTCATCGAGAATGACTGGCTTTGGAAGAACCTACGAGGTGAGAACTGCACCTGTCTGCGGCTAAAACATCTTTTCCTAAAGATAAAGAATCAAACTCTGCCACACACACACACACACACACACACACACACACACACACACACACACACACACACACACACACACACACACACACTGCTGCATTCAGTCCCATCAACTCTAACTTTAGCTAGTTTTATCCAGTCACTAAAGCCAGGCAAAGTGGATACTAAGTGCTTGGCCGCTTGCGGTGTGATGTGATTCCTGTTTTTTTTTCATGTAGTTGTGAAACTTTGTCACCAGAAGTAAGGTTAGACTTTCCATTTGGTGATGCAGACTCAGTTTGGTGTCACACCCTCAAAAGCCTGAATCCAGGGTAAGAAGCAGTTCAACACGGTGGCGCCGGGTGTGTCCGTTTTTACCATTCATTCAAAATGTGACTCAGCTACAGATGAAGATGATGATGATGAGGCCAATGAGACGAGTTGATCAGCTTTTTCACTCTCTGACCTGATGATGAAGAGAAATTGGATTTGGCTAAAAAAAAATTCTAAGAGCTATAATATGAGAAGATGATATATTAATATTAGGAGCAGAGGTCATGAAGAGGTCATGTCCCACCTTGTGTGAAAACGACAAAGTAAAAAAAATAAGACAAAATCATCGGGAGTTAGCATTTGAAAAATGTGTTTTTAGCATCTTCAATTAGCGTTTTGTGCTACTAAAACAGTCGTCTTCCATCCTAGACCAGGCAGATCCTTAACTTCATAACCCACAACAGACGGCGATTGAAACATAAGCAAATAAAAAAGAGGAACTGCTTCTTTTGTTTTTCGCTATTCTTCCTCCCTCTTATCTCAGACCCACAATAAACCGCAGCTGTGTCTCAACGTGGGAAGGAAAATAGCTTCCTTTGAAATGGCTTCTTATCTCTTTGCTTCCTCTATGCGATTCAATTTTGTAACACTTCACTGATACTTTAAATGGCAACAGTGTTTACAGTGTTATTGTCAGGGTGACACCTAGTTGTCATTAGAGGAAAGAAAATGTAGATTTTTTTAACAATCAGCAAACGTGGTGGAGTCAACTGAGGTGAAGGTCGGATGATTTCATTCAGCAGCGTTATTTTATTTTATTTTGGTGTCTTTACCTTATTTTGTACTTTGATATAAAAATCTCTCCATATCTTAGAAAATATTTACTATTTTATTAAATCAACTCTGAAAATATTTAATAAGAGATCAAGTTTGAAAAGGAAACAATTTTTTATAAAGTATGTATATTGTATATATAAACTTAATCTTGGCCCATTCTAATATACTTTAAGTGAGACGTGACATTAAAAGTTTCAGAAGCAGTTTTATCTCTGCATGTTGCAGAATCAAATGGGATAATTAAAACGAGTCGGGCAAAGTGCAAATCAAATGCAAAATGACTCCAAAAACTGTATTTATGTTCAGTTTTTTTTTATGTACGCAGTTAGTGTGTGTTTTTCCTCTTATGCTACTAAATTACTTGAACTGGTGAGCTAAAGCTGGGATTTCTGAGGCTAGCTTTACTATTGTGTCTAAACTTTATAATCTCTAGTTAACATTTATGGAATATCTCAGAATATTTCAGTGCTGTTGAGGCTCTTTAGGTTCCAGATTGTAGTAAGTCGCCAAAGGGTTTAAATATCTGTAAAAAGACGTGACATTGTAGGAAGATGCAGGAGTCAAATATATGTACAGAGCACATTTAAAAAGTATATTCAGCTTCCAGTGTTGTGACAAAAGTCTCTTGCAACTTGTGACTCATGCACTCTTGGAATATTATTCACATATTTATCATTTATATTTTCACCTATAGCAGCTGTACATTTAATACTGAACAATGACAGCTTGACAAAATTTTAAGAAAAGACGCGTAAAATGAGAAACTTTAGTTCTTTAGATGTGATGATCCCTGTTATATTCACCTGCTTTTCATACATAGATTACAAACCAATCGGTCGTTCAGTCTTATTTTGTTTAGCATTTTTCTTACACAGCTCGTCTAAAGCATCAGATAAAATAAGAAAAAGTAACAAGTAACAGATAAAAGGTAATTCATGTGGGAATTTAAACTACAATTTTGGATTTAGTTTGAAAATGTACACAAAGTACAATTATTGTGAGAAAAAGCATACTGTAAAAAAATTAAATCAGCTTGATGTCACACTAAAGAAAACCCTGAATACAGTGAACCTAGACTGAGGTTTAAATCTAAAAAATATTGGATTTTCCGGTCTATAGAGCGCACCTTACTATAAGCCACATCTACAAAGTAAAAACAAAACAAAAAAAAAAAAAAATTGGAAACGTACTATCTCTGCTATCTCCAACGCTCTCGGTTTTCCGCAGGGGTCCTCAATAAATCTGTCATAAATCCGTCTCCAATGGTTTCGTTCACGGCAAATTTACGTGCAGTGGCTCCATTTCCCTCCCTCAACTTAAAAGCTGCATCATATGAATTTGAAGAAATTTCTCTATTGTGCCTGCTGCTAGCATGGCTGCTAGCATGTGCTTGTTCTAAAATGAAAATTAGCCCTTTCTTCTTTGATTTCCAATTTTCACTCCCAATGATTCACTTCCTGCTAAAGCGCCCCCTGGTGGTTGAAGAAAAATCCACAGAAAAGCTGCACCAGGCTGGAAGCCGCATGGTCCAAAGCGAGGGGGAAAAAGTAGCGAAATATGAGTCCAGATATATATGATGTATAT
>CAEGAF010032832.1:0-62216 GCA_903067075.1 Micropoecilia bifurca | reverse complement strand
ATTTATTTTGGAAAGCGGAAGTCTTTTATTTTGAAGAATGCGTAACAGGATCTAGTTTTGTCTTTTGCCACTATCTAGCCTTCTGTTGATTTCGGTTGCTTGGTTACGAACAGCTGTTGCCGTTGTTCAGCAAGTGTACTGTTAAAAAAGAAAATCTGAACATCAGATGTTCAGCAAATCCATCTGAGCCTCGGTTATAATCGCTCTTTAGCCATTTCCCGAATCAGAAGCTACAATCGGAAGTCAACTGCAGCTTCGACCCAAACAGTCAGGAACGGCCCACAGCTAGAGGACCGAACTGACGTTTCCTTCTGTGCATCCCGTTCTGCGCCATCATTCTCCAACTACTTCCCATCGCCGTCTTCTTTGAGGTTGAAGCCAGTAGCAACATCCTGTTGTTGATCAAGTGACTCGAGTGATAAAAATAAAAGAAAAAGTGTGTTCATTTCGATTTTGCTAAATTAACTAATTTTAATATGGCCAAAATCATCCTAGCAGCAAAACGTTTTTATCAAAAGGCAAGAGTTGTTGTTTTCGAATTTGCTGAAATTTTTTTTACAAAATGTCAAAATGCTCAATTCTATGACCAGTGGAAATGCAGCTCCTGTACAAATGTTCACCCGGTGAAAAAAACCAACATAATTTATTTCAACTTGTCTGAACTGAATTTAAAACTTTTAGTTGGTGTTTAAGGAGACCTTGTGCAGCGCTGCATAAAACGCTTACCTGCTCTCTCTTTGGCGAAAAAGTTAAAACTTCTCCCATCTGTCACGTTTTGTTAACTTGTGTTATAATTGTGAAAAACTACTGAGGAGATTTTAAACCTGTGGAGAAACCCTGTGGAAACCTGATGGTCTCTGACACTGTGGGAGCCGTCACTGGAGGTGATGACAGGCTTTTCTGTGATCTTCTGAAACACTGACAGGTTTATGGTTCGTGTAATTAAAGACATAAACACATGGAATCAGTCAGGCAGAATGTGGCATGAAAGGAGGGTGAGGTGAAGAGGGTCAATGATGTTTTGATTCTGGTTCAGGAGGCAGAGGATTCCCAGATTTTAGACAATTAGGAAAGGCATTCCAGCTGCTGCATGCTCATGTAAACCTTGAATTTTGTAAAGTGATGAGAAACTTTTGAGTTTCTCAGTAAGAACATCTGAAATTATTTTTTTAAAGGCCATTAAATAGCAGTAGCAATGAGGGGTAGCATGTTGCGTAATGATTTCAGCGTCCTTCGAGTTCGGAGCTGAACGGGACAGAGAGCAGGATGTTCCTGGAATGGAAACAAGGTCCAATTCTGAGAACAAATGTTCCTGACAACACCGTCACCTACCCCCCCGGACTGCAGCGGCCTCAAAGTAATGGAGCATGGAAAAGAAAAGAGGAAAAAAAGGAAGGGAAAAAAGAAACAGACGCTTATAAAGAATTGAGACCTCAGAGAACGTTGATTTTACTGTCAACTGTTCTCAGTTATTGGGAATAAAAACATAAAACATTTCAAGTAATCACAACTAACAGCTCTCGGTGGCACAAACTATAAGAACATAGCAGATATTTACAAAACCAAAGAAGATTTAGATCATTTCTATGTGCTATATGAAGATGGATTGATGATAACGATAACACTTAATTTATTTTGCATACTTCTATTTCATTTCTTTTTAATGACCTCATCAAAAATTTCATCAAAAATTACATCAAAAATACATCATCAAAAATTTCCCTCCTACCATAGACACACTTTGATTTCACTTTTTAAAACCAAACCCTGTTTAACAATGTAGAACTGATTTAGTTTATTTTATATCAAAATAGTTATTAAGAAATTAGTTTACAAGTACAAGGATTGTTTTTACACATAACAAATAACTTGGGTCCTAGAACTAAGCCTTGAGGAACACCTCAAAATATTATACTCGGCCAAGATTCTGAATTATTGCTTTTAGATAATGCTTCAACATGTGATTTGTAACATCTCTCATTCCACATCGTTCCTGTTTTTTAAAGAGTAGCGTAACTTCTAAAATCAATAACATTGCCTTAAACATGCCCACCATAATCATTTTCACCTTCTTCTCCAAAAAGAAGAAGTTTTTAAAGTCTATGTCAACATTGTACTTGCTAGAAACCATTTTGGTTTTCCTGTAACAAGCTTCTGACTGCGGTTTGCTGGAGCTTTGGTCCATTCCTCCTGGCAGAAGTGGTATAACTGGGTCAGGTTTGCAGGAAATTGAAACCCATGGATGAGCCAAACCTTCGGAGGCCCGACAATTCCTTCCTGAACTTTTCGTGAAGTCACCCATTGACGCGCTCCTAGTTGAGTCAAATGCAGGTTGGCCAGTCACAAGATGAACCATGATGCATTTAGGATTTGCTCCCAAACTGCTCACAGACATGGCAAACTTAATACGTAAACGTCTCGGTTAAAAGAACGCAATGAGAAATTCTAGAAAAAACACAACTTGCTCATTATTCTGGAATTTAGCGAGTCATATTGGTAATCCCATCTGACCTAAACCAGGAAGGTTTAGTCGGATTTAATGCCAGATGGTGACATTAAACCACAAATCTCCAATCTTTACCTTTTCTGCTTTCAGTAAACAATGGATTCATTTTGTCCGTACGGTACTGGGGAAGGAGGTCAAGTTTATTTCCAATTAAATTTGAGGAAAGGTGTCATTTCCTCAGGCATTCAAATTAAAAAGACATACAAACCAAAACACGCTGAGCTGTTTATGTCACCATGGCTGGAAGAATGTAAACAGGCTCTTCCCCACTCCTATTCATCAATGAATGCCGGGATACTTGAAATGTTTTTTTTTGTTTGTTTTTGCTCCTTTTTTCATTTTATTCACTTCTGCAGTCACAGCCCAGGTCTGACTGGAATCTGTTTGGTACTGTAGAGATTAGCAAGCTAACAACTGGAGATGATCCAAATTGAAGGCTCCATTCACTGTAAATGAACAAGCAATGTCCTGAATAGTTTTTGCATAAGGGAATCCAACATCAAAGCTCACTCTGTAGCCCAGATTCCCAGTTCTGACTGGCCTGAGTGTCATGAACAATGTGTTCTAATTTCCAAGAATTCTTATTATGTTCCTTCAATTAGGGTCTGCATGGGACGGCCGCGGGGGTTTTAGGATTGTTGTGGTTCGTTCCAGTGGAGGATAAAACAGATGAAGTTGTTTGCATTCCCCCCTCTTTTTCAGGACATTGCTGTGGATAAAGTAAAGACAGAGGTTTTGACTTTACGTGATGGATTTCCCTAGAGTGTTCAAGAATGACTTGAAGTATGTTTGCAACAGCCTCTCTTTTTCCAGGAAAAGTATGAGGTTTTTCTTTTTGGGGGGGATGTGGATAACACTAGAGTTGGAGTTTTGATTGGGTTTAATAGGTACACAGGCCCTTTGTTGATGTGTTTTATATCGACTTAATTATGTTTATATATTAATAAACTATACGATTTTCAACTTTTTCAATTTTCAATTTTTTTTAGTGTTTCAATATCAAAACCCCCTCAAAAATACAAAGAGATTGTTCTTAGATTGCAAATGCTAAAAACCTACTGGAAATGTGTTTCATCCGTAAGATAAAAGGGAATATCATGTATTTTACAGACACATTGTGGTATTTTCTTGCACATTCCATTGTTACAAAATGCTATATATGTATATAAAATATGACTTAAAAGAAATTTGACTCTTTGAAGTTGGGCCTCTGTCTCTTTAAGAAGCTCCTGCTCTTTCTGACACTCCACCTTCACAACAACAGTGACAAACATTCCTGTGAGATTTGGGCTGAAACTCGCAATTCTAATTGTGGTGTTTGCCAATTGCTGCTGTCCCTGCAACCCATCCTCTCCCCATTTACAAAATTTTAAAATCTTCTTCAGGCTCTGCAGATTGCCGGATTACATGGCAACTTCTGAATGGAGACGTGTTGCTGGGGGGGAAAAGCTCAAGGTTTCCCTAAGAAAACCTGCTAAGCCTGGTGGGAGTAGCAGTCCACTAGCTGCCCAATGTGTTTTATGTTCTTTTTTTTTTTAAATTCAGAGGTGCATGAGCAGGCATCATAATTTGGAAATACTACTGTGTGGCCAACGGGCAGGTGCAGCGACAGCACAATTGTTGTCCATCCCCTCACTCCCAGTTCAATGTGTCAGCTGTAAACCTAGCTTAATCCGTCTGTACTCTCGCTGTTATCTATTTAATAAACAAACACTGCTTAGCCTGGTGGGGGGCAAGTAAAGCCTGGCGGTCTGCCAGGCTTATAATACACTGGAGAAAACCCAGAATTTGGCAAAGACGTTTAGGGTGACTTTTGTGTTTCAGCTGGAAACTCCATTATTTTCTATCAACTAGCAGAGCAACTGATGGCAAGGTTCACCATTTAACGGCCTCAAGCTGCTTACATGAAACTATCTAACCCATTATTCTCTTTACCTGCACGTCAATAGCCAAAGAAGTGTCAAAGTTGGGTTATGGCACCATTTCTCTTCCCCTGTACAGACCAGTACAGTAAAGTGTGTGCTGTGCTGTAAGTGGGGGAAACAATACACGTAAATGCACTCATTGTGTGCTGGAATGCCTTCTTTTCCTCGGTCTTCTCTAGGCACCGAGCGTCGAACGCGCCTTCCAGTCTGCAGAGATTTCAAACGCGACCTGACGCGACTCGACGTCGCACGAGACGTGTTCATGAGCGACCTGCGCCCGCGACGCCCCGCTGTCCCAAAGCGTGCGCAGCCCGGAGAACAATGAGACGCTCCCCTCAGCATAAAGGCCATTGTTGGAGGCAGAAGTAGGACAGACACACGCGAGGCACGTCAGGCATGTTCTCTGAGGCCCCACCATGGAATGTGCGACAAAGAGATGCATACAGGCTGCAACAATTCTGGGAAAAAAAATCAAATAAATCGACCTATCTGGTGACAGAAGTTTAACAACTCGTTTCAGGGCGAACCGCTTATCCCATGTAACGCTTTTACAGCGACCAGCTACGGGGCGTAATTCTACGGAAGCGCATTTCCAGTTATCTCGCAGAACCAACGTTGCTCCTTCATGCTGACCGTTTTCTTGGCAAGCTGACCCGTCTGTTTGGGGGGGGGGGGGGAATCCCCCCAACCTGCACCAACCGGGAGCGATTCAGCAGAGATAAGTCAACCATTTACACAAACAAACCATCTTCATTTTTTCCCATGACAAGTTATGATCTTTATGGAGATAAGGAAAGTTCCCTAAATACCTCAGATATCTCAATTTATCAAGATGGATTGATAACGTGACCTGATATTTCCACCAACACCCTCCTTTATTTATTTTATGAGCGTGTTGGATGGGATACGCATTCCTGCTTTATAACGGCAACACACCTAAATCCTGATATGAGCCGGGAAAAAAAAGCCCTGCAAACATACACGGATTAAACATGACCTGGTTGCTTCATTGCGTTTGGCTTGATGACAGAGTAGTTTACAGCTCCCTCTGCTGCTGGTTTGTGGCACTGCATATAAAGTCCACAAATAAACATTTTGGCCTCATATATCCACCTTCCAAAGAAGAAATAGATATTTTATTTTAGGCAGTCAACCATTTAAATAAAACATTATGCAACATGTTATGTTAAAGACCTACTTCAAGACATTGGTTTTCAAGCTTCAATTAAATAAATACATGGATTTTATCTTGGCATTTTATGATATCGCTTCAGAAACTAACAAAGGAATGTATCCTCATTTCCTAAACTCTTGTCCTCTTGTCTCTGGATGTTGAACTCTCTGGAAGAAACTGCAGTCAGTCTACACTGGGTGGAAAAACCTTCCCCAGCTACACCACACTGAGGACTGGCGTTCCTTCAGGTTGTGTACTTAGTCCACTCTTGTTCACACTAACAAATACAAACAAGAAGGACTGACCGATAAATTCATTTAATCAATTAATCAAATTTCATTACATTTTTGGAAAATCGTTTTTTTTCCCACACCAAAGCACTCGTTGGGTTTTCATAGCGCCCATCTTGAGATCCTGTCCCTTCAGAGTCAGCAGTCAGTCAGGCTAACAGAAAACATCAAGTGACCTCAGAAGCAGAAATCACCAGTGAGATACAGCTTTCCACATCAAAAAGTTAAAATTATGAACCGTTCCTCATTCCAAAATTGCATCTTTTTTTGTTTTATCCAGGTTGTACACCTACAAGTAAAATGAGTAGATCTGAATTTAGTTAGCTCTATGCTAATGACTTTACATTTAATAACTACTTGGTTTGATTCAAAGTAGCCTTAATAGAGTAGGACATCAACATTAGAACTCAGCTTGTTCAATAATCCCTTACTGTGAAGCATGTCTAATGTTTTTGCTAATTAGCCCACATGCTAATTGGCATGTGGTGCTAAAGTTCCACATGCAGAACTTTAGCACCTCTGAACCGAAGGAATGCCTGCATTGCCAGCCTTGGTGCTGTTTGTTGGTGTGTGTGTGTAATAGGGGTGTTTACAGAACAAGCATGACCACATATCAAAGTAAAAAGTCAGAGGTCTGGCAAGTTGCCGACCACCACTTACTTCTCTGTTCCCTGTAATAACAAAAATGCAAAACACATTTTTTTTCTTTTCGTTTTGTTTTTTTTTCTTCTTTTTTCCCCTCAGTTTATTTCCATTCTTTCAATGTGTCCCTGATTTAAAACAAAGCTATAAAAATGCATCTGGATACGACTCCGCTGGCCTCTGAGTCGTCCACATGGTCGACATTAACATTCCGCCAGGTTTCTGATGATGAGGCTTCATGACGCGCTGACATGGTGCACACATTCCTGCGCTGGACAAGCTGCAGAGTGGGTGGGACTTGGGGACAATAACTGTCCTCGAAACATAGGATAAACCTGGTAAAAAGGTCAGCTTTTCCCAAAGATAACACCGAACACGTTCTCAGGAAATCTGATTGACGCACCGGAGATATCTTGATCGTTTCACACGTGTAGAGCAGGATTTTGATTTATGAAATCCTGAACTGAAGATCCTGACCAGAGGGATTTATACAAAGACGGCAAATCAGGAGAGTTCAAAGTCTCTGAAATGAGAAGCTAGTAAATCCCATAATCTTAGCAACATTGAACATCAATACATCAATTCCAATATTAGCATTTGTCATACTAATATTGAATATTTGCGATACAATACTTGATATTCCAAGTGCAATGTTTTCATAGTAATATTACTGGTTGATGAGATGCCATTTGATGCCCATATTTACTCATCTCAGCATGCTCAGTGCTTAACGTAGCTCCAGATGCCAGCAGCATGGGCTTCTTCTGATTCGTTCAGGTAACGATTATTCAACAACTAGAAGTCTCTCATAGAGCTGTGTGAGTTCATCCCAAGGTGGTCAGCTGATCCTTAAATATGAATTCACAGAAACGTCACAAGACGGGATGACGTCACGGCAACGCATCCTGCCAAGGCCACGCCGTTCATCGCAAACAGACAAGCTTGTGATTTTCAACACATCAAAATGCCTAGTAAATTACGAAGCGGTGCGTTCGACACTCGTGAAACCATGAGCAGGTGTTCATTAATGAGTCAGCAGAGTCACACACCTGTTTGGTACCGTTTATCAGATATATTAAGGCAGAAGGGTGGGGTCACGGCGCAGGAGGTCGGGGTCACGACTCGGGGCCGGAGGGTGAACCCAAGCCGCTCGCCTGGAACTTGGACACCGTCCTGAAGTTGTTCTCCTTCATGCCGCGGATGTGGCTGTCCAGTTTCAGTCGCAGCTCGTTGGACCACAGGCTCTCCTCCTCCAGGAAACGAGACACTGCGCTGCGTGTAGGGGACAGCGCCTCCTGGTGGACAGGAGCACAAACTTTAGAGCATTTCAAGGTGAGTTTTCAAACTTTCGGAATCACTCTTTCGAGATGAAAACAACACAAATGAGAAAAAGAAAGCAAGTTTCAATCCACTGTTACATGAGGTGAGTTATTACAGTTAATAATGTCTTGTGATAGTAGCCAACATTTTACAGAAGGGTCAAGCTAAAATATAACAACTTTTTTGTCTCATACAATGGTTCTGTTTTGTGTATTTTGTTTTTTTTCTCCCATGCGTTCATTAACATAACATTACACACACAAAAAATGAAATAGAATAAAAAATAGGAGGTGTGGTGTACAGATATCACATTTAAATAACAAATTCCAGTAAAACTAGTACAGAGTCACAAATCTGGATATTTTACCTCAATAAATGTATTTATAATCCATGTTTGATCTTCTACCAATCATAGAGGGATAGAAGGTTTTTGCTTTAACTGTATTTCTTTGTGTTTTTTGGGTCGCAAACTTAAAATACCAAAAAAGCGTTTAGACTCCGAGTCCACTGGATACAGAAGTCCAAATAAAAACTCATCCCACTTAAAAGGAATTGAAAATTAGATTTTGGTGATTCTCACTGACCTAAAACAAGAATCTAGTTTGATTTAACTTCAGATAATAGGAGAAAAAGTGGCTTTTTATCAGCTGTAGAAAAATATGGTTTCAACGGTAAATAACGTTTTTCAAATTTAAGCTTTTAATCAAAGGTTAATTGCACTTTATTACAAAACTGTGCAGCTTGAATATCAAACACTTTCAAGGACTTTACACAGAAATCAAGAACTTTCCAAACCTTGAGAACATCGAATTGAATTCAAGTATTTTCAAGGACTTCAGGCACACAGATGGATTTCAGGCACACAGATGTATGAACCCCGGTCACTGCAGCCCGGTCATAGAATAAGACTCACCTCTTGGCCTCCGGACCTGGAGGTCAGACAGTTTTCAGGGCCGGAGTTCTGGCCCTCAGCAGCAGGTCTCTGTGGAGTGAGAGCTGTGGCTGAGTTTCCTCTGCTCAGTCCAGGACTGCTGGTGGAAGAGGAGGCAGATGAAGAGGAGTGCAGCTGGCTGTCTTTGGGCTCTCGGCCAGGCGGCTCGTTGGAAGACTTTGGAAAGACCTGAGGCTCTTTAAAGAGCCTGTGGATCTTCCTGTCGTAGTTAGCGGGCTGAGTCCTGCAACGGCAGCCGGTCAGCGCGTTTCACCGTGGAAATGTTTCTGCTCCCATGCGGACGCACCACCTACCGTTCTGGACCAGGCTGCACCTGTGCCGTCGTCAGGTTGTGTCGGTTCCACTCCAGACCCGTTTCACCCTGAGCATCCAGCTGCACGTGGTGCTTAGTGAGCGCCTGCCTCAGCTGCCGGTTCTCCTCTTCCAGGCTTCTTATGGAGGTCAAGTAGCGCAGCTGCATCATCGCAGCAGAGGATTCATCCCCCTGGGGAGAGACGGGCCATCGGCAGATGAGGAACACAACCAAAAAAGAGCAGAACTTACTTTAAGGGGAAGGATGCACAGGTTTTCTGCAGGTTTCACCTGCTTCCTTTTGAGGCTTTTTAAGAGCATTAATGAAATTTAATCCCAGTATCGCAACAGAAATGTACAAAAGAAATGTACAAAAGAAATTCACATATTATACACTATATAATAATATCTTTTTTGCACAGAATGCACCTGGCCTTATATGGGTGGCAACTGAAGATAAACTTACACTTACCAATGAAACTTTCATAGTGCAAGTATAAATAGCTAGCTAGCAAGGGTATAACAGCTAAGAGGATATGATAGCTAGTTAGCAACGGTATGATAGCTGGATAGATGACTAGAAATTTGTCTTGGACATCTTGCCCTAAAACAAAAGTGCTACCACAATTAAGTACGTTACAAAGAAGAAAAACACAATATTAGCAGGTAATTAGCGCTAGCCTCAACAACTTCAAGCCACAAGACGGAATGAAGATGTCTGTGTGTGACTGAAACATTTGCCTGAAATTAAACTACATGGAATATACAAGAGATAACAGTCCTGTCACAAGATTTAAGACTGTACTTAAACATATTTAAGTTCAATCAAGATTTCTAAAAGAAATGTAAAAACACTTTCATATCTAACTTTTAGATGCACAGATTAAAGACTTTTTAAGATGTGGTCACCCTGTAGTAGCTGCTGTTGGGTGATGAATACTGAGAGACAAACCTTGGGAGAGCGGGACTGCAGCATCTGCAGCAGACCTTTCAGATGCTCGTTCTCAGCCTGCAGAGTCTCCAGCTGCGCCTGAGTCATCTGAGTAACGGGAGAGGAAAGAATCTGGGTCGTTTCACTAAACCCAGCAGAAAGGTTAAACATTTGGTCTTGAAAAACGTGAGAGTCTCTCATATTTCGTCCTCTTTAACAGCTAAAGAGGACGAAAAATCTGTAGTGTGGCATACATTTGCATTCATATACATTCAGACACTGACCAGATCCAGACTGAACAACACTCATGTATTTCAACGGTCCAGTCAAAGTTTTGGCCTAACTCCTTTTGATAATCAGGGGCATCACTTAAAAACAGTCGCTATCTGGGATTGTTTTTAAGAGACGGACGAGGGAATATTGTCCATCTATGGATGTGGAAAGCTGAGGCTGAATACAAAAACACGCCACACTTTTCAGATATTTGTAACAACAACAAACAAAGTTCCACCAGGTTCTTTTTTGTCTCATGGACAATTCCAAACCGCACCGTCCCAAACTGACCCTGAGCTGCGTGGCTGCCTCCGCCGCCCGCTGCATCTCATTGCGAAGCTGCTGCTGCATGCTGGCCGAGGAGACGCTGAGCGCCGAGATGGACACGTCCCGCTGGTGCAGCTCGCCGGTCAGTTTCGACACCTCCCTCCTCATGCCCTCCACCTCGGCGTTGTAGGTCTGCCGCGCCATCTCCAGCTCCTCCCGGAGCTGCGGGGGCGACTCCAGACATGTGAGGGGCGACTCGACACGGAGGCAGTGGGGGGCAAAGCGGAAAGAACAAACCAATGCCTACCTTTGTGGTTTCAATGAGCGAGTTGTCAAAGTCTACTGCTATGCTTCTCAGCTCTTTCTCCATCTTCGCTTGATCCTTTTGCTGTCGGCTCATGCTCTCCAATCTGCATTCAGACGAGAGGAACCACACCAAGGTTCAGCTTAATTTGCATAATTAAAACACAAATCAAAGATATTAAGGAGAAAAAAAAGCCTGATGGGTTTATATAAATAGTGGAGAAAATAAACAAACTATAATATGAATACAATACGACCCTTCATCAGTTGATCCTCACATTATGACATACAGTCATCTCCAACGTATTTGTGGGAATTTAAATAGTGTATATTTACAACCATCGGCGGAAAATGTCCGCTACCAGCTTCTGTAGAAAACCGACAATCAGAGGAAACCGACCTCTACTGCTCTGATGAGGAAGATGAAACGAGTCAAGTAAGAATGAAACGGGATATTTGATCCAAAGTAATGGGTCACAAATCTTACAAAGCAAAAAGCAGAACATTTGAAAAATGTTAACATTGTATATAAACAGTGAATCTATAGATGATGACAATCTGATAGAGCAAAGTGTTTGTGAAACCCAAAGATTTATGCGAAGTTGTGGGAGGAAAAAATAATATCAGGCTATAATAAAGTGTTTGTCCACTTTCAGCTGTGATCAACAACAGCTCCAAATGCTGCTGATGATATTTGTCACTCTTATGATGAGTGACATGATCCGTAAGAGCTTTCTCGGTTTCCTTCAACATGACCCACCTCTGGTTCAGGCCCGTCACCTCCGCCCTGAGGCTGGCCTCTCCGGCCTGAGCGCCCTGCAGCTTGTCGGCCATCTTCTCCAGGTCCTTCCTCATGACCTCCACGCCGGTGCATCCCTGCGCCGCCAGGCAGTGCTCCAGAGAGCTGCAGAACCACAACACCAAGCCGCCCGACACAGTGAGGTTAGAGCGCCTCCTAGTGCAGAAGGCGCAGCGTTGCATCCAGAAAGAGCTTTGAAATGTCCGCCCACCAGATGACTTGGTCTTTAGCGTGGAGCAAGTGTCTGAGTCTGACGGCTTCATTTCGAAGTTTTTGCTGATCCAGGTCAGCTTCCTTCGAGGCGTCCGGTTCGTCTGCCCGCAGCTGGAGGTCAGAGGTTACGTCGGTCAACACGGGGCTTCAATGAGTTCAACTGATTTGACTTTAACAGCAATAAATGAAACACTGACCAACATAGTGTTTTATATAAGCAGAGTTAGGTTATAACTAGTTACATTTAGTTCAGAAACTTTTTTTTTTAATTCTAAATGTACTTTTAGGATTATTTTTACTACGCTGCTTTTTTACTTTTCCTTGAATAATTTTATCATGACGTATTTTTACTCTTTCTTGATTCATACGTTTTATAATGAAAGAAACTGAATGTGTTTGTTACTTATATGAATTATTGTCATTTTGGTCCTGAAAATAAGAAAATTTTCCACATCACTTTATATTTTGGTCTGTCTGATGATGTCATTTGTAAATATTAAAAGATGGATAATATGATCAGTTCCTCAATAACTGAGTAAACTTTTCACCAATTGTTTGAATCATTTCTTGAATGGCTACTTTTTTACTTTTACTTGAGTAAAAATATTTTAAAGTACTGCTACTCTTACACGAGTCTAATCTTTAACTCTCTGCCCATCTCTGCTGGAGCCCCTCCTGCCCCCCATGCTGACCTGCTCTGGCTGTCCCAGCAGGGCCTCACAGGGCCGCAGACGCTCCAGCTCCAGCTCCTGGGACAGCAGGCTGCTGCGGGCCTTTTCCAGCAGAGCGCTGAGATGCTGCACCTCGGAGCAGCACTCCATGTGCTCCTGATCCACCTGGCAGGGTGCATTCTGGGAACAAAAATGCGGCACGGTGACAAACGACCACTTCCAGGTTTACGTCTCTCTCTCTCCGGTTCAGTTACCTTAAATTGTGAGATCTCCTCAGTCAGGCTCTTATTCTGAGCCTTGAGGGTGGTGAGCTGCTTCTGGTACTGAGCCCGCTGCTGCTCCCAATCTGCAGAGAGCCGCTGGTACTCCTGCAGCAACCAGCAGGGTTAACTACACTGCTATCGGTGCTACTGCTGGGTCCGATGTAAGAAATGCAAATGGAGATGCAGGAATGTTACCTTCAGCTGCTCCGACTCTTTTGCTGCTCCGCTTGTCTGCTTGAGCTGTTTGCGCTGGAGTTTTAGGTAACTTCCATTTAAATGGTTCAGCTGAAAGAAAGTCCGTACAACAGCGTGTTAGGGTCATTGTTAGTAGGGAAAAAAACAAGTACATTTTCACCAAACAATTTCAGAAATTTTCAAGAAAGAACTTGGAAATGTATGAGTTTCAAAATTTGAAGATTACCTAGAAAAGACTCAGAAGCCATCATATTGATCTCAGAAGTTTTCTAAGAAAACATTTTCTTGTCACGACATTTATTTTTAAATGTCAAAAGTTTGCAAACAAAAAATAAAACTCAGAAATGTTGAGATTAATTTCAGAACTTTTCAAAGAAAAAAATTTTCTCATCATGACAACAAAACATTTTAGACTTTAAAAAGACCAAAAAAACTTGCTAGAAAAAAAGCTGCAGAAATTTTGAGATTAATCTCAGAAATTTTCTAGATAAAATTTGCATATGTCTGAGTCTTAAAGGTTAAAAAAGTCCCAACTTTTGAAATTCAGAAACTTTTGAGAGAAAAATAACCGGATTTCAAAATTTGTGAGTTTTCAGGCAGAAATGTGCTCCTCTTGATTTTTCTATCTGAAGGCTCTAATATGGCATAAGAACATCTAAAACCATTCACTGGAACTTTTAATGCATCTGAGGAGAAAGAAAAAAAACCAGATAAACACTTGGACTGTTTGCTTCAAGATGTCTCACCTCTTCTCTGAGGTTCTGCAGCTGTTGCTCATATTTTGCCCCGGCCTCTTGGCGACTTTTCCGGATTTCTTCCAGCTGTTTTTGAAGTACTCCAATCTGCAAACAAAACCCTTGAACAAAAACTCCTCATGCAATAATTTGGATTCTTTAAGGGGAAAAAAATGCCCTCAGCAGGGATTTCTAGGCCTGTTCACTTCACCTCCAGGTCCCTCCGCTCAATGATGTTTTTGGAGGTTAGAAGTCCGTCCTCTCCGTTCTTCACCCTGACCTCCAGGGCATGTTTCTCAGCGAGCCACTTCATCCTCTGGTGGCTGATCATGATGTCGATCTGTCTCATCAGCTCCTGGAGCTCTGGCTCGCATGACGACGAGGCAGAACTACAGAGCAGATGACAGCACGTCTGTTAGAGCCAGTAAAACACAACATTCACGTTCTAATTCAGTTTGATGTTACCTAGAGTTACTATTCCGCCCTGATTCAAGAGAGGTATCCATCTGGATTATTATTATTTTTGTTTTGTTTTTTTGCTTCTTGTTGGTAAAGTCTTCCCTGTAGGTGTTAACCTAAAGGCTCCTCGTGTTTTCCACCGGCTGACAACAAAACAACTTGTGGAATCTTGAACGTTACACCGCCTCCACTGCCACCTAACTGAACTGCTCAACAACGACGCTTCAACACAGCTGCTAAAGAAACGGAAAGGACTGATGTGAGGCTAAGCGCTGCGGGCAAAACACTGAGGTTCATACAGTGATTTACTTGCGGCAGAAGTTAATTTAAAGCTAAGTTTAGTCAGTCCAAGGATATTTGTTTACATCCGTAACAGCACTTATGCCGCCTTTCACTCCTTTCAGTACAATGAACTTCCTGTGGTAACCCCGCCTCCACACTGTGACCTCAGCACGTTGTACGTCAACCTAAGCCAAGGTTTTCTAGTTTCAGATGGCGCTCATGGCTCGTTTAAATAGGAAGGTACTGTAAATTTAATGTTACGGTAAGAGGATGTAAGGTATTACATAAATATGAATACATATGAACAAATAACATACAGCGTCACTGTGTTGATAGGTATAATTCCCATTGTGCCAGACAGGTGAACACGTGGCTCGTTGGTCTAGGGGTATGATTCTCGCTTCGGGTGCGAGAGGTCCCGGGTTCAAATCCCGGACGAGCCCTTATTTTACAACTAGCTTTATAGCTGCTTTTTCATTTCATTGATCTCTGCCTCACTTTTCTGTAGATAATATGCACCATTTGTTCCTTTGTTGTTAGGCGTTCTAATGACATACGCAGAGGCAAAATACTAAAATCTTGCAAAACGTAGATCTTTCGAAATATTTGAAAATTAATACCCTCTCATGATTTATTCTGATCCAATAGGTTGTGGGGCTGCTTCGCCGGCCATTTCGACCTTTCGCCATTGCGTGCCTTTTGGCTCGTTTTTTCATTCGATTCTGAGAACGAAACATATACAGGCATCTGCTCCTATTTGCAGCAGTTATGTGCGGCAGGTTTATTTTTGCTACTGAGAAATTGCTGTAGGAGTTGTGACTTGTTTATGGATACTCACAAAGTATTTCTACACGACTAAAAATGGATATATTACTATTTTAAATTAAAAAATAAAACTAGCATGCCTTTCCATTAGACTGAGTAGATAATTGAAAATATTGTCAAAAATCATCCGTTGTCTCGAAAACGTTACTAACCCCACTTGGCGGATGACCAGTTGAAACATGTTCGACAGAAAAACGTCCAAGACGGCACCATTTCATTTCTGTTGGTCTTTTCGGGTGAAGAAATTGATTTAAAAAATGAACCACGACCTCTCGAATTAACTCACCAATCAGGCAACTGCACAGGTACAAAATAGCAACGGGACTTTCTTTATCCTGTGGCTCGTTGGTCTAGGGGTATGATTCTCGCTTTGGGTGCGAGAGGTCCCGGGTTCAAATCCCGGACGAGCCCAATTTTTTTTTCTACTGTTATTTTTAAATAATAATAATTATATATATATATATATATATGTGTGTGTGTGTGTGTGTGTGTGTGTGTGTGTGTGTATTGGGCTACATATTTTAAAGAGTGCTCGGTTTCCTCGGGTTCCCTATTAGCGTCGTTCCTCCCCTTCTCACCTCCCTCCTACAGCCTCAATCCTCCCTTCCTTATCCCTCCACCTGCTTTCGGTCAAACGGCGAACAAAGAAGCGCCTCCACCTCTCTGCTCCCCCAGCTGTTGTTGGGAGGACTTACAACCGGGTAGATATAAAGAGAGAGACGTTCCTGTTCCGCCCCCACAAACGCCGCAGACAGTCCTGACAGGCGGCAGCCGAGCCGGACTATTTCACTCTGTTCACAGCAGCGACACTGAAAAAGAGACGAGACAGATCGGAATCAGCTCAGCTGTAAGTTATTACTGTAAGCTTTATTCTGTGAACTGGATAAAGATCACATGATGCTATCTTGCTTATTAGATCCGTTTCAGTTTTCTTAGTGCTCTTTTAAATTAGTGTTTTATAATAATGTGTTAACAAAGCAGTCTAAACTTTTTACTGATGTTTGACTTATCTGTAGAAATTTGAATGTTATATTTTTTCTATTATCTTCTGAACTTGAGTAGAAAATTAGATTGTTTTTAAAGTCTTGTACTTTTTGCAGCTTCACTAGTAACATATTCCTACATCATTTGATTCTCTAGGGAGAGTCAGCGTGGGAACTTGAATTATCTGCTTTGACACATCGTTGGAAGCTTTTCAGATCAGCCTCAGGGATTTATTATTATTATTAATATTATTCACCGCAGCAGCAGAAGGAGAAAACCTCCCAGTGAGCGCCTGACCATGGTCCTGTGTGAGGATGGCGAGTGCAGCGTCTGCCTGCTGCCGTACTGCCGCACGGACCGGATACCCCGGGTTCTCCACTGCAGGCACACCTTCTGCCAGCTGTGCCTGGAGACCATGTCCCGGCTGAGGAGCGGGTACCTGACCGTGTCCTGCCCGCTGTGCCGCCGGGTCACCTGCATAGGGCGAGAGCGCAGCCTGCAGGAGGCCCTCTGGGTCGACCTGGAGCTGTGGGAGCAGATACAACAGGCAGCAGCGGTGGAAGAGCAGGAGGAGGAGGAGGATGGACAGAAACGAAGAGCGGCGGTGCAGAGGGTGGAGGATAAACAGCAGCCCGCATCACAGGCCCAGTGGTGGGTTCATGAAAAGAAACACCAGTGTTTATCTGGAAAATGAGTCTATTTTTACTCTACCGCAAATTTGATTTTCCATTGCCGTTTTTTTGTCCTGACATCACACAGAGATGGCATAAACATAAATATGGGGGATTGTTTCTGGGAACAAAACACACTGCAGGCGTTTGTCCAACTGAAGGGCTGGAACTGATTTATCTGATTAAGCGCAAGGAATCGATTATTGAACTAATCATCAACTAATTTTAGTAGTGGTCAATCGTTAACTGGAGCATACAGACTCAGAAAGAACAACTCGGAGAAATTAAGTTAAAACTGCACAAAAAATATACTTTTTGAATTTGTAATTTTAAAAAATGTACTTTGTAAATATGTTCTAAGCACAACTCCTCAAATTACATAACTTTAGACTTACCCAGTTCAAATTAGGTTAAAAAAAAAAACTATGTTCAGTTGAGTAGAAAGGTTAAAGTTTTCACATGTTAATGTTAGAATGTTTCAGCTACAGACGAATCGTTTGCTATAATCAAGCATTCGCTAACAGAACGACGCATTGTTACATTTTAGGCAATAACATGTGTGTTATTTTAAAATGAACTGAATTATTTTTTTATTTGCATCTTTTAATGTATTTTTACTATTGTTAAAAAAAAAAGGTTGAAGTGGTTTTATAAAAAATCTGCAGAATAGGCCAATTTTTTAAATCCGATTAATCGTCACAATAATCGATTAGTGAATCAGTGGCTAGGTTGGGCCCTGTGTGAGCGTCTGAGCGCCTTCAGGAATAAACGTAGGAATTCCTTACATACCGAGGCGTTGGCAGGTGGGTGCTAAGCTCAGCGCCTGACCTCTGCAGCGCCTCACTCTGCCACAGGAAGCTCATCTCCTGTCCCGTCTTCCCTCTCCTCAGCGTTTCCTGGAGTCTGGCCCCGGCGCGCCGCAGGCTGCCCTCTCTGCTCCGGATGTTCAGCTGGACCAAGCCGCACCGGGAGACCGTCATCCCCGGCAGCAACAACGTGTGAGTTTTCATTTCCAGGACGGTGGTCAGACTGGAGTCTGAGAGGAAAGAAAGTGACTGAAGATGTTTGTTTTTGTTTCATTTAGGGAAATGAAATCCTGGCGCCGACTCTCAACAGACGACGTCTTCTAAGAAACGCAGCCAACCGGTGGATCCATTTGTCTTCCTGTTGGGAGATGGTTTTGTCCCATTATTTCATTCAGGGTTAAATCTCCCAGCTGGTGCAGTGGGATTTAGTTCAGCTGTCCCAGTCCGGCTGACGCCCCAAACCCCCTCACAGCAGATGGTCCGCTCTTCATCACTCAGTGTAACTTATTCTTTTCTTTATTTATGACAGTTTGTTGACAGAGTTTGTAATTAAACTATTTTTTAAAATATTTCTCTTCTGCATTTTTTCAAATGTCTTTCTTTGTGAGTTTAAGGAATCATGAACTCCAGCTTGAAAACTCTTCCCTCCATTTTCCAAGAAGTATTTAAGTCAGAACAATAATATGACAATTTGACAAGAACTTAAAGCACAGCAACAACAACAAAAAGAAAGCTTTGCATAAAACACCCAGTCAGCCATTAAAGTGGATTATAATCTTCATTCATCAAGCAGCTGGCAAATTTTCCACGTTAAATGATGTCAGGGAACCGAATCGTCACTTTGAAGGAAACGCCCCTCGTTCCCCCCGCCTGCCTGTGTCTGTGCTGGAGGGTTCTGTTGTTATGAAGTGTGCCGTCACACACACACACACACACACACACACACACACACACACACACACACACACACACACACACACACACACACACACACGTCTCACTCCAGAGCCGTTGTTTCAGCACGAATTTGTTTCGCCTCAGTCATATTAAGGTCACACAGTGAGAATCCGTTAGTCGTCCCACTGGTTTAGCAAACAGCAGGCTACCTCAGCTGCAGATCTCTTAAAGAGACAGACCCGCTTTAACACCTGTTGTTAATCTGACTGAGCCTTTCAATTCCCTTTTCCCATGTTTTCATGTTAAAGCCGTAAGCCTCAGTGGTGATGTGATTTTTTTGGGATTAAATGTGAGAGATCTAAACCACAGGTGTCAAACTCAAGGTCTGCAGGCCAAATTTGGCCCACCACAGCTGTTAATGAGGCCCTCTATAACTTAGAGGGCCTCATTAATTTAAGTTTTAAGATAACAGCTACATGCTTGAATATTATTTTATCAGTCAACTCCAACCAGTTTTGCACTATGTAGGACCAAATTACATTATTGTGAAAATATATTACAGATGGACACAATTTTATCATTTTCTGATGCACAGACATGTAATATTTTAACTATTTGCTAACGGGTAATCCTGTCTCAATTTTCTTTGAGTCTATTCATGGTCAATGAACAAGAGTTTGCCCCCCTAGTGTTTGGACCTTTCTCTACCACACTTTTTTCCTTCCACTCAACTTTCTACGAACATGTTTGGATACATTCTCTGAACAACCAGCTTCTTTAGCATCTGCTGCTCGTTCTACCAACCCACAGAGAACAATGTTTGGAATTAAATGGGCTCGTTAGGTTTTGACAACGTTTAACTTTTTCACAATATTCTAATTCTCTGATACACCCAATTTTGGGTTTTCATTCTCTGTAATCAAAACTACAAGAGAAAAGGCTTAAGATATTTTACTCCATACGCTATCAATCTATCCATATAATGCAGGTATTGCATGCTAAAAATATTTTTCATCATATACTAATTTTCTTCAGACATAACTATAGACTAATGTTCTCCAACAACTCCACAGAGCAGCTTTGTGTGGTTTAAATACTTTTACAAAGCTTCGTATATGCCTGTAAAATGACTGTTATCATAGCACTAACATCATTTTATTTATTAATTATGATTATTGATTATTGATGAATGTATAACCTTAACCGGGACGAGCATCGTTGGAGATTATCTCCCAGGTGGCGAACCTGCAGGGACAAGCAAAAATTTCAGTTTCACAACACATTTCCTGACTCATCATGTGTTACTTGTGTTTATATTTAGGATTAACGTTGAACTGAGAAGGAAGAAACTCCCAGTGATGTTACAAACACATTGTTACAAATTTTCTGCCATTTAGCATCAGACTTATTCAAAGTATGTCTAATTTAATTATTGGTATCCATAAAATAAAACTGTCTATAGTAAGCAAACTCCAGATACACATAAATAAAAGTAAATGAAAGTTTAATAATCTACACACACAGCAGTGGCTGCCTAACATATTCAGGTAGTGGTGAGACCAAAGAACCACTTAACAACAGGAATTCCAGAAATCTAATATTTGAAACAACACTGAGTAAAAACTTACCAGGGTTTGCTAAGTATATTAGGTAATACACATTCCTGTGTAGAGACGCTTAATCCACACAACAGTTACAATGTCTGTGACTGAACAATACAGGTGAGCAGCAACTGATGGCAAACAAACAGAGCTTCTCACTGCAAGGCAACAGAGCTAACAAGTTAGTCAGCTTTTAACCCAGGTTCTAAAAAAAGAACTGGAAAATAAAGAAACACAGTTAAGACAATAACTATAGTCACATCAAAGTAGATCATTTCCTTATCCTTATTAGTCCTGGAGGAGGAAAGTTATTTCAGACCAATGTTTTCCAGTTAATTAAGAAGAAACATTTCTATCTCCTTTATTGTGTTAAAAAAATAAAAAGTCGCTTCCAAAATTAATTTGTCATGTTATAATCAATAGTTTCTGAAAATTTCGTAAATCTTCACACACTGCATCAACTCCAAAGATTCTTCTAAAAACAGCAAGAGGACTTTCAGTCACTCCTAATTTGTTCACACTTTCTTCAAATGAGACAAATTTAAATTTAAAGTAGTGTTTACAATTAGTTCATCCTGGTACCATTAAAAAAATAGTAATGTGGACAAACAACTTCAGCTGCAGGTGAACGGCATCTGTAGCAGAGATCAGACAATATTCAGAAATCAAAATAAATTCAAGGCCAAATAACTGTCGCAGGAGATAACTGTCATTCATGAATAAAATCTTAGTTTAGTTCTTGTTCAACTGGTTTATTAGTAAGAATGTGTTCATAAAACGACCACATTCGGTCACAGCTCTGCCACAAGATTGTTCTGGGTTGGAAACTGAAAAGTTTTGGAATAGGCAGCAGCTGTTTGGGAATCATCTTTTTGTTGGATCTGATGTTAGGTTTCCTGTCTGTCATCCTTGGTCATTTTTCACAGCTTTAACTAAAGAAATACATATAAACTGTCTTGACAGGTGGCTGATAATATGCCTGTTTAAAAATGAGGATGTTGATAATAAAAACAAAACACATTTATGTTACACTTTCTTCCAAATATCCCCTTAAGAAGTTAAACCCCATATCTGTCTCATTTTTTTGTTTATCAGGTGGATTAACTATAGATTTTTTGGTGACTAACTTCTTCCAATCAAATAATTACTATTGTAATTCTGAAAAAAATATTCTTATATCGTATAATCTCCTGAGGATTCTCTGCACATTTTACTCTCCTTTTTAAGATGTGTTCTCACTAGTATTGAAAATTATTACTTCAGAGGAATTAACTTTATGACCCAACAAGAGCATGTCAGACAGAAAATAAAGAGCTACTTGCTGCTTTCCAATTAGCTGTGAATTAAGGTTTTCAAACTGCTCTTTCCTCTATCTTCATTTCTAGAAAAAACCCCCACTTCTAACATGTTAAGTAAATTTTGGTTTGTTACTGTGTTGGACATGACAATCAGTACAGCACTGAACTATAGTTTAGTAAATAAAACAAAGATACTTACATGTGTGCTGCTATAAATTAGCATGGACACGCTAGCAGTGAAACTAAGACCCAGTTGGATTACTTAGAAAGATATATTGTAACAAAGAATCAAATGTTAATGCATTCTAAATTAAGCTATTTATATTTGTTTGTTAAGCAACTACCAAATTAGGATTTTATCCAATATTAGTAAAAAAAACATCTGTTAGTCACATTAATGAAGGAAATACAAAACATGTAATTATTTTAATGAAAAAGTTAAGATTCTTATGCCACAATTGATACCTAAAATTTGCAAGCAAAGCAAAGAATTTAAGAGCATCAGTGTTGTTGTATGTTCATGGGCATATAAACCTAATTTTTCACTTCTATGTTGACTGATACGGTTTCCTCTGATGTTGGCTAATAGGAAAACTGAATATCTGGTTATATTAGTCTCACTGAAACTGGGTATTTTTACTGAGTCAGGATAGAAACTATGGTTCCTCTGCATGTACACACTTGCAGGTTGTTGGTTAGGAGTAGCTATTCCTCTAATTAATGGTAATATTTTGCATAAGGTTAGGTTTTTAACTTGAGAAACAAACATATGTCCATTTGAAACAATCAAATCAAATGATGAGCAAAGGAAATAGTACAAAAGACACTCGTGCAGAAGGCTGGTAATAAGACATTTTATTAACCATTTGTAGAGACATGCTAGATCTCTGTACAGTGTGAATGAGAACCAGGTCAGCAGTAATCAGGTTTGATGCTCTGATCTGTTATAGTACAATCACAAAAATCAGCAGGGAGACCAACCAGCCCCTGCTCCAACTCACAAACATCCCATTTACGTCCCTCAGTCCATCTCTGTGGAATGTTGAAATGGGCCGTCAACAAATAAAGGTGGACTCTGCCATATTCAGGGTTTAAATACAATGGAGTATCTCCAAAATTCAATCTGAAAGACAAATACTCTAGAGGTATTTGTTTGAGTGCTTTTCTTAGAAGGAACCACAACCATTTTGTTGCAAAATGGACCCACACAGAGCTTCCTCTTAACATGTTGAGGGAAGTTCAATGGCACTTTATTTTGGTGTGTTTGTATTCTGGTGAACGTTTCCTGCGATATTTTAACCAGCTGTTTTACTATTTGGTTCATTATGATGGTTAGAGTTTGTTTTAGAAGTGTGCTCCATATATAGACGTGTGAAAACAGTTCAAAACCAACGCTTCTACTCTAGGACACACTACTCCAAATTGTATGGAAATTAACAATGACCATTTCCTTTAACGGTTTACATTTTCACTCTATATCTAAAACACATTCTGCAAAAGTGCTGTAAAGACTTCACATCAAAGACACATCAAATCGAAGTAGTGTTCTTAGCACTGGCTGACTTCACCACCAGAACGTTATGATAACTGGCCCAGAAGGCGGAAAGAAATAATCCATAATGTCAACATTTTCATTCAGTTTAAACACAAGCAGGAAACCCCCCCCCCCCAAACAAACGTGGAAATACGTTATGCGACAGTTTCTTTAACGTTCAGACTCATCTTTGAATTAAGCGACTGTACAATTAGAATGAAGCGTCTCACAACTTCATAATAACCTGAAAGGTCTACATGTGCAAATTAGTCTTTAGTCGGTGAGGAAACAGAAGGACGACGTTTTAAGGGTGTAGTTGATCCGTCTGCTCAAAGGCCACACGGCAGAGGGTTGGACTCTTCGCTGCTCGTTTACAGCGATCTGCATATACAGATCGTCATTAAACACATAATTCTCCCACAGCAGCTGGATGGACACAGTCCGTGATGTACTGACCGAAGGTGTCCTTAAAGAGAGCCGAAATGTGGCAGGAGTGAAGTGATGTGGCAGTGGCCCTCAGGGGAACTGCGTTCTAATGCCGTCCATACAGAAAGCACACATTTACACACACAGCAAAAAATAGAAAATAAAAATGAAACCAAAAGGTCGTCAGAAGTCAAGTATACAAACCCAGCTATTAGAACGCTGTGCAATCAAGTCACCGGTGGAATATTACATTTTTCAAACTCGTGTACACAGGTAGACAGTACCTATGCTTTACAACTAGGCATGCATTACATACTCTGGACTTTACAGCTCGGATTGATCCGTAACGTCTGAAATACAAATGTGAGGATAACAGCAGGGCTACAGGCAGGAAGGCTGTGATTGGCTGTTCTGTAATTAGCTCAGATACTGAAGAATAATCGATGATAAAGCTGAAAACATATTTTTTTGCGATTGCCCACAATTGTTGTGGCACACAATACGGTGTGGTCTGTTCTTCAGACTCTCAGACATGTTCTCGTTTTCCTAAAGTAGATAAAGAAAAAAACTTCCAGAGGAATCCACCTTGTTATACAAAAATATGGGAAAAAAAGAAAGCCTTTTGCTTTTCCACATGGGAGAACTAAATCTATTCTCAGATTAGGGTTTTTTGGGGGAAAGTTTTACCAAGTCGTATAAATTTTTCTTAACTTTTTCTGTGTGGCATTTTTGTTAAAGTTGACCCAATTTCACATATTGCTAGTTCCAACCGATGATCAGTGGCTGGATGAGGAAACCGGGATCTCAATGTGCAAAGTCAACAGCGGGGTTAACCAATGAGAAGCAACGTAACAAAGCGTGTGGCGTCGATGATGGAGATCCACGGAGGAACCATGAGCACTAACAGGAGCAGCCGCTTTCAGTGGTCTGGGGCTCCTGGGGTTTGTCCAGCTTTATGTCGATCACTGAAAAATATTAAGGAAGCCAAGCAAGAAGATCGACAGGACATTGTATAGATCATTAAAACTCAGATACATTAACCAGAGAGACTTTTCAAGTATTTATAGTTGCCCATTAGTGTTTCTGAAAACTGGAGCTAACAGATGAACTGATGAACACTTTTTGGACGATAGGCAGCTTTAAAGAGAATACAAAAAGACACTAGCTGCAATGCAAGTTTCCAACCACTAGATAGCGCCTTTTCCTAACATTCCAATAATTCACCAGTGAGATTCTAAATGAATCTGAGCAGTCAGAGCAGGTTTGGTGTCTATCTGCAGCGATCACTAGGAGAGAGGTGGGTTACATCATGGAGGGTCGTCGGTCCGTCACACAGGCAGACTGGAACAACAACCATGTGCGTGCACACACACACACACACACACACACACACACACACAAACTGAAGGGGAAATTAGAGAGAGCAATTAAATGAACGGTTCTGTTTTTGAGCTGTGGCAGGAAGCTGGATTACCCAGAGAGAACATGCCAACTCTATACAGGAAGACCTCAGGTTGAGGTTTGAATCCTGGAACTTCTTTCTGCAAATCAACTATATTACTCTGCAAAAAACACAAAGTGTTAAGTATTTGGTTAGGATTTCGAGAAAGAAGACAAAACTAACTCATAAGTAACTTTTCAGAAAGATACAGAAGCTTGATTTAAGTCAAAATTCCTTAACTGATGAAAACATACAGGTCCACCGGCAGATGATTTTACTTAAGACATTTTCCCCATGGTGAAAGTGAAATCACCTGCCAGTCAAACTAGCACTTTGTCATCAGTATTAAGGAATCCTTGACTTGTGAAACAAGCTCTGATGTTTCCTGAAACATTATTCTTAGGTTAGTTTAGTCTTGTTTCCATTGTGTTAAGATATTTGCACAAGAAACTAGACTACAAATACTTGGTAGGATTTTTTTCAATGAAAACAGTCATGTTAAGTGAAAAAAAAATCTTAGTGGAATCAGTATTTTTACTTTAATTAAGGATTTTCTGACTTAAAACAAGCTCCTATATCTTGCTGAAAAGTTACTTCTAAGTTGGTTTTGTCTTATTTCATGTTCACCAAGATATTTTCACTAAAAACTAGCAAGATTTTGTGTTTTTTGCAATGTATTAACCATCCCACACTTATAAACAGGGTTCTATTTTTATTCATTCTTCGCAACAGTGTTTTGGACAAAGAGAAAGCGTCCAAGTGATGCAGTCCAGTCCGTCTGCTGTATTATGATGGAAACATTAACTTTGAATGAATCCTGGCTTAAATCACTTAAACAATTGCCTAGCTAATGAGCCAACGCTGTGAAAAACAAATAAAAAACACAGTGCTAATCCAATTTCATCTTAGAGACACAAGAAGCCCATCCTGGCTAATCCAGACCTTCTAGTAAACGTGAAGGTGCATCAGTAACAGCCTCTTCTTTATGGGGCAACAAACACGTTTGGCCTACATGTGTGCAAACTGGATCCAAACAGTCCCGGGGTGGCTGTCAAGCGGCGGTTTAACGCGGCGCGTGCCGGAGCGTTCCCGCCTGAACCGGCTCGCCGGAGGCTGGAGGATGGGAGCGAGTGTCAGCTGCCAACATCACCAAACCAAATGAGCCTCGTCAGTCATGAATATTTTAGCGGTGGGCATAACTGAGGCTGTGGCTGAGGCTCCGGCTCAAGACAATTTGAAATTTCTCAAGAGTAGTTTTGTCGGCGCGGTTGTGTCAAGAGAGTGGAAGGGAGACTCGAATGAGCCGGAAGCTAGTTTTTACATTATTAAAAACAAAATAAAACGATACAAATCGGAATTTATACAAAATAAACAGTGATGAATATGTTTATTATGCAGTAGTTATATCATCCTAATATATTAAGGGAAGAGGGGGAGCTGCAACCTTATTGAAAAAATTAACAGGGCAGCTTCAAATTAAATGAAATGTGTACGTTTGGTTTTTTTTGCTCCTCCTGCTTTCAGGCCTTCATTTGATTTCTTTCCTCTGTTTGCCTGAGTAAAGCTGCAGGTGTTTGCTGCATGATGGAGTAGTCTGGTTCATAGTGAAACCCAGATGGAATCTTCTTGTCAAATTAAAGCGCTTTCCCCAGATCAGAACCTGATGAAGAGTAATCAGCGTGACTGAAAGGCAAACTGAATGTAAATCATGCTGCTTTGCAGGGAAAATAGAAGGTACATGACATGATTTATTCTGCTTAATCTTGTTCCACAATCCTCATTCTGTTATGGGGATTTTGTTGTGATAAACTAACAAATCGTAGAGCTTAATTGTTCAGAGGGTTGTGAGTTACACATGAGCTTGGCTTGTGGCAAACTGCAAAAGAGATTTTTCACCAACTCCTTTCAACCAGAGATGGTTACAGATAATTTCTTCCAAGTCTCAAGTCTTTAGTCCACAACTGAGATAAAACTTTTCTTATTAAATCCATAACATCTAGTCGGCCTCTGACCCTGCATGACTGTAGTCAGGAATCCAAACCCGTACTCTGCAAAAACAATAAATCTGACACATTATTCTATTTAAGTACTCTTCAAATAAGACAAAAATTAGCTTACAAGTTACTTTTCAGCAAGATATGAGCTTATTTTAAGTCAATAAATTGTTAAAATGTAATCTTTACCTCAACAATAATAGAAGGCATTTCTGTTCCAATAAGAAAAATAAGAAATTGTGTTAATGTTTTTTTTAAAAAAATTATTTATAATGGGTAGACTTACTCCGGTTTATTCCAGCCTTCCTTCATATTTTCCACTACTTTATATTTTGCACTAAGTGTAAATGTTTTTTTCCTCACTATGACCTGGATAAGGTTGAATAATATTGGGAAACTATTTTCTAAATTCACATTAAAACTTCAGTCTACAATCTCAATAGCAAAGATGATCAAATATGAGACATAAATTACCACAACAAAAGAAACAAACAGGATGAAAGTGCTTCTATTTTGACAATATTAGCTGGAATTATCTTTGTAACATTGCAGCCAGCTTAGCAGCGAGAGAAATGTCAGTTAGTTTATTATGATTTCTAAATGATCCAAAGCCATTTAACACAGCGTTTATTTGGAGAGACATTAATGTAGCCATTATTATGAAGCTACAACGAAAATGAATAGATTGTTCTGAGGCATTAACATCCCATAATCCACCAGATCACAGGTTCTGAATCAAGCTCATCCTTTCAAAATAAAACTGCTGCCGTCTGTCATTCACACACTGACTTCCCTTCACTTTTTTATTACAAACTGTTTAAGACCCGAGTCTCAGACCAGGAGACCAAGTCTAGTCTAGTTTAAAATTGTTGCAGTCAAAGTTCCACATTTAAAAAAAAAAAGTTTTTAATTTGCCATAATACAGGCTTACAAAAAAGTTTTAATTACTCAATTTTTCCACAAAATACAGGATTTTAAAATAGTTCATATTAGAGATGCAACAATCAGATATTACTGTCTGTAGTAGAGGTGGCTGTGTGCCTGGTCCATAAAGGCAGATCTATTCAGCCTAACTCTATAGTTTATGATCTGAGCGACATCATACCTTATAATTTATTTTACATTATCTTTAGAATTCCTAATTACATTTTAAAATTGGTTAGAATTGAGGAAAAATTTTTGATAATTGGTAAAAATTGCAATGCAAAAAAATTTGCAAAATTAGCAATTGGTCAGTGAATTTGGATTGGAGTTTGTGGTTAAGACAAAAATGTGGAAAAGTTTAAGCATCTGAAATACACCGGACACTGTTAGTGCAGCCAGTTCCTTTGTTTTTGTCCTGGAAGCCCTGATGACCTCCACGCTGATCTGGGTCAAGCGCCGTGTTTAAACCCCTGAAGGGTTAACGACACAACCATTAGGTAGGAAATTGTTTTCAGAAGCAGAGAGCGGAAACTAGAAACCTTCAGGCCTGCACATCCATCATGACGCGCTCCCTTCCCACCTCCAGTTTAAATGCACCGTTACAGTTTCCTAAATGCTCCGTGTGCTAACTGGAGTCTGACTTGGACCCCTCCGCGCTCTGCTTCAAATCAAATCTCATCTTTTTGAATCTGGAGTCTCCCTGCCTCCGTGTGTGTTTGTGTTTGGTGCGTGGAGCTGCTCCACTGAGCGACCGTGTCAGCAGAGACACATCGCTGCTGAGGAACCGTCATCACCAGCCATCCATCACCGCTCCTCCACCTCTCGCATTCTGCCACACAGGGAAAGAAGAAAACAATGGTAAAAAAAAGAAGAGGCTGGAGCTTTGCTGTATCTCCATCTCTTCTTTTAGTTTCCTTAGTTCGCTGGATGCGACCAATGAAAAGGTGGATCTCAGTGGATGGGAAAGTCTGGTAGGTTACCAAATTTATTCCTGCAGGAGCTGAGTTCACAAGTAAATTACAGGAACGCTGCAGCGGGATGAGCGGGAGTCAGCGTTCCCGTGCTGCGCTGCGGTCTGCCCGATTTAGGCAGATAAATGCTGCCGCGTTCGTCGGGACAACAGGAGACCCCTTAGAAGTGAAGGAGTAATGACAGTGCAGTGTGCGGCGGCGCAACCGCAAGCAATTTTCTAGCTCATCTACAGTTTCCATAGAGATGCAACTCTGCGGTTGTGGAGTAGAGGATGTGGAGGCCAGCTGCACCCAGGGGAGGAACGGTCACAGAAACAAACGGCCGGCGCTCACAGACCCAACAAACAGACACAAACATACAGAATGATTGTTGATGTATTAATAATACTGAAGCACTATATGAGACACAGCCAGACTAATGGAACATCAATGTGGCTCTTGAGCAACACATATTTTTCTTGTAGTTTAACATATTGTTTTGTTTGTTTATTTCTAGGCCTGTTGCAATAATCAATAACTCAATGAATCGCATAATAAATTAAGCTCAATAATTTCCATTTGAATGATTTATTGTTTCTCTTTTCTCTCTTTCTACCAAAAACTGGATGATGAAACTCTTAGGTCTGGTGCTTTGGTCTCAACTAGCACTTTTTTTAAGGGCGGTTTTGTTTACCAAGACTTCTTAACTCGTTTTATTTGCTGCTTCTGTTTCATTAATTACTTTGGATATTTTAAATGTCTTCCAGTTCCAGTGTTAAACGTTCCTATATTATTATGCCATTACTGTTATTCTACTACTGTTAAGACAACAGTATTAATTATCACAACAACTTCTGGGACAATTGATTGTCTAGCAGAAGTTATCGTGACAGACCTATTTATGTCAAACCTTGATCCAAATTCAGATAGCATGATATACATTTAATTTGTTTGAAAATAATGTAAGCAGAAGTATAAACACATTTTACCCTCACCTCTTTCTTTTATTTATACTACTTTATATATTTACTAAGATTATCAGTTAGATCCCAAACGATCTGAAACATTAAAGTGTGACAAAAAAGGCAAAAACCAAATCCAGTTTCACAAATACTCATTAAACCCTGGAGATTGATGCCATGTTTCACACCTGATGGTTAGGAGGGAGATATTTATTAAAATGCAACATTGACCATATTACTAAACCCAATAAACAGCATAAAAATCAGACGGAGTAGCAGAGCCTGGAGGTTCTCTTTTACTTACTGATGGAAATTAAAGCAGAAAACATCTCAGCTGCTCCATTTATCTCCAATAACATGTTGAAAAATGTCTCTGTTTGGCATATATTATTGCACCAAGAGCATATTTTGCATATCACCTTCACTTATTCTTCCCTTCCAACCAGAGCTGGTTTAACTTTAGGCGCGTTCTGCCACTCCAACAGAACAGGGGCTTTGCTCTGAGGCGGTCTCTGGGTTTAACGGACAGACATGGCCGCCCGGCCTAAGACGAGCTGACGGTTACCAAGACGATTTAATTAGACAGGTAGCTGACGTTAAATAGATTGCAAATGTAATTCCATCAAATCGTTCACAGTGCCGTGCTGCAGCATTCAGACATCAAAGTTTTTCCCCTGTACAAAAATACAGAGGAAAATCCCCATATTGGGATAATAACATGTGACAGAGCAGCGCAAATCAGGGAATAGTTGTGAGATAGAAGCGAAGTGATTCGAGGGTTTAATGCCATCAAAAATGAGAAAATGTTCTCAAATAACCTGAAATTAAATATGTAAGAATTGATGCAGAACTGCATAAAATCCTTGAAAGCATGTTGCAATACTTTCTTCCACATATGTAATAAATTTATTATATTTTGTGTGCATTATCACAAAATGCAGAGATGGATCTTTTTAAAGAAATTATGACGTAATAAATGTTCACAAACTGTTTGTGTCCAATCATTAATCAGTAATCATTATGCTAATAATAGTCATATTTTGTGTTTTCAACTCTGGTCAACAAATTCCAAACATTTGGTAACAGACTCTGTATGAACCTACAACACAAAACGATTCAAAATGCCTTCAAGGATTTTAATACATTTTGTGTCATTATTACATAATGCAGCTTTAAAGACGTTTTATCACATCTTAAAGTTTGATTTTATCACTTTATTGCATATTGTGGTGCTATACAGCCTTAGAGTCAGGGATAAAATGGCATGACTGATATCAAAGCATATTTACATGATGCACTGGTCTAGTCAAAGTCCAGACCAAAATGCATTTGAGACTCTTTGGCAAAACTTAAATGCTCTTCAAGCATTTTGACTGAGCTTTGGCAATTTCTCAAAAAACAGGCAAAAATATACAACAAAATATTAAAATTTTTATATGTTAAATTCCCTCCGCCCCCCATTTCACTTCACGGTTATATGCTGCTTCATGTTGGTCTATCACATAAAATACATTAGTGTTTGGAATGTGAGAAATTGTGGCAAAGATCAAGGGGCTATGAACCCTTACACTAAAAAAGTTTTCTGTTCACTGCAAATGTGTTATAAATGTTTTTTTTTCAAAGGATACTTCCTTCTTTGCTGGTTTCCTGCATACTTTCCATCCCTGGGAGAGCAGCTGCCACGCGCCGGAACAGCTGGAAGACAGAAAAACAAACAGAGGAACTGTTGTTGACATATTTACTTAGAAAAAAAAAGAAGAAAAAAAAATTAGGATTTTTAATGTTCCAAATGAAAGAAAGGTTGTGTTTTCATGTTATGAATCTGCTGGCACGATGTCAGTCTGCTGAAAGATGACACAGCCAAACAAACAATGAGACACTGCAGCCTTTGGAGGCTGAACTGTGACCTTTGTTTCGGCTGCACAGAGTGACGCTCGGTGTTTTGGGGAAGAACGGCTTCCTCTGTCTGCAGGAGCTGCTGCAGGATGAGCGCGGCGCCGTCCATCAACACTGTCCACAGACTGACAACACGGGTCGCCTTACACTTGTTTGTTCTTTATTCTGCAGACAACAGCTGCTTTTAACCAAACAACAAAACAATCAGCTGTTTAGAAACAGACTTTAAACCAGACGAGCCTTCTGCTTCTGTTTGTGTCTGGAATAATGGAAACCTCAGCGTTAGGTAACGAATGCAGGTCAGTTTGTAGAAATGGGCTAAGAGGAGAGAAGTGAATTGTGATTGGTGGGCTGTCCGGCCAAATCAGGGAGCAGCAAGCGCTCAAAGAGAGAGGGATGAAACTGGAAGAGGAGTAGAACAGAAATATCCTTTACTGTCACACAAAAATATAAAACATATATTTTAAAATAAACTTAGACTAATATACTGCAGCGCAACAGTAAAATATCATAATATACAAATCACTTATCAAAAAGGGTAACTCTGATCGAAGGTAATGTGCAACTGAGTAGAATATGTAGTACTAAATGTGTTAAAAAAACAACAACGACAGAGAAATTACAATAAATGGAAAATAAAACTGTGCTAACAATGTAGATGCACAAATACCAGCAGAAATTATTTTTTAGAAATGTGCAAATACCAGCAGGGACGTAAAGAGTTATTGGTAGGTTATAGAGACTAACAGCTGCTGGGAGGAAGGATCTACTATAACGCTTCTTTGTGCATTAGGGATGTGTATTACTGGAGGGGCTCTCTGGATCAGCAACAGCTTCATGCAAGGAGTGGGAGGGTTAAATGAATTGTTCACAACGTCAGAATATTTAACCATCCAGGAAGCACAGCGGTTCAAGAACATCTAAACAAATGAAAAAAAGGAATGAAAGCTAAAGGTGTCAAGTCAAATTTAAATCAACTCAGCCCCTCCTTCAGTAATTTCTGATATTTGCAAAATGATCAAAACACCACACTGAGTTTTCGTAAGGTCAGATTTTAGGCAGATTTTTGTTAAAATTGAAAAATTCTCATATTTTTGATTACCACAAATTGAAGAAAGGTTTCACGAATCCCAAACTGTGATGTAGAAAATATATGAACAGTGGAAAAGCAAAATCAGTGTAAGTTTGACTCAACCATCTACAATTCAATCAAATTAAAAAAAACACCTTGTTGCCATGGCTGCCACATCATAGCTATCTAAAACTAAAAAATGAGGAGTGAAAATCCTTGCAGCTGCACAGCAAAGAAAATCAGAGGGGAAAAAAAAACTCCAAAAAGGCAAAGACCTCTCAATCAAGAAGGACTGGAAAAAGAAACCAGTACTAATATAACTACTCCACCATGAGGGAAGCATTTGTAATTATGCTGCAGTTTCCTGTACAAAAGGTTTATTTCCACTGCAGGTTGTGGGGGAGGTATTCAGTTATACTTTCCCCAACTTTCCTCCATTTTTATGACATAGTAATGCATAAACTCCCACAACAACAGCTTACACTTCAGTCCACCAATCTACAGCTACTAGGTACCACTTTGAGACACAAACTTCATTTTGTTTAGGTGAGCTGTGGTCTTTTATTATGACTCAATCTTGTTAATATTTACACAGAAACAATATTATAAATATATATATAAAAAAAACTGTCATTGATTTAAAATAGGGGTGCACCGATTGCAGTTTTCTGGCCGATCGACGATTACTCATCTTTAAAAAGCCTGACTTCCTGATTCAAAATTCTGGCCAATACCAAATTTTTTGGTCAGAAATGTAGATAAATATAGCATATAAGTTGGTGAGTTTGTAACAGTGGGGTGACGATTGACATTTTAATAGAGTAAATAATTGATTGACCATGATGTCCTGAGAAAGATTAGCACCATGTAAGCATAATCCGGGTTTTACTTGTTGGAAAATTCTCACCTGTTTGACGTTGTAGCCCGTCTTGGCGCTGGTCTCAATGAACATGACGCTCAGCTCTTTAGCCCTCTGCTCGCCTTCCTCGATGGTAATTTGCCTGCAAATAAAAAGGGATCTTCATCAGCATCAGCATCTGAATCTAGACACAAAACAGTGGTTGTTATGCTCACATAAACAACAAGCCAAAAGAAGCCGTATGAGGAGACGAAAGCTCATTGTCATTTTAGGCAGGGAGGGAAACAACAGGCGTGTTTGGGTAACTGGGCGAGAGTGATTAATTACACTGTGTGAAGAGTTAATGATGGCAAATTTGCATCATGTTCAAATGAATGGGGCGGAGAGTGCTTGGTTCTCGCTGACACAGAGACACCATCAGGTTTCCTGTGAGCACAGACGGAGATCTTTGGCTGAGAAAGCAGCAGATCCAGAGAGATGAAAGGCTAAATTTCGTAGCCACTGCTCTTCTGGAAAAACCCTCATGTCACCATTTTGTTCTCATTCTTCTGCAAGTCAAAAAGTATAAACTGTGTTTAGTTTAGTAAGCATATTTTCTAACTCCAAGTTGGATAAACTTCAATACTTAGTGGATTTAGGAATAGCAGGTGATGTGTGTCTGTAATGAGGCGGGGTGTGGACTAAGGAGGTCAACGCACCATGTCAGGTTGTACTATTAGATAGCTTCTGTCTTCAGACAAAATAAGCCAAAAAGAGAAGTAACTAAATGCGAAAAGTCAAATATTACCAGACGTCTGAGGGATGACACACTCTTGAGATTCCTAAGACTTTGTAGCAACATCACAGAACAATGAAACGTTTTGTTGCAAACAGTCAATGGGGTCGTAAGAAACGTGTAAAAAACGATGAAAAAAAGATGTAAATCAAGCGCCAAAGGATTAGAGATCAAGTGTGAAGCAACGTCTCCCAGTTCTGTTATATTCAACCACAGCAGGTTCAACAAGCAGCTGACTATTGGACCTGCTGTGGTTGCTGCTACACAAAACACTGACCATCAACAGATTGAGTTACTGAAAAGAATTGGGAGGGCTACATTGGTTACTGATTATTTTTTTAAAGTCAGAAAAGCTTACCGTTTACAATTCTCACTTAAACAGATTAAAATAAAAAAAGTGAGGTCAAAAAATGTGTTTTTATTTAGTTACGTAACAATTCTTTACCAATAATTGAGTGCATAGTGAGATTTTGGTTTTTCTTCTTTTTAAAAAGCCAAAATTTCACTTTTAGTTTGAGGTTTAAACATTTTGAATGAAGAGCACTGTAGATGGTGATCAATAAGAATAATCATCAAAAGTAAGGCCTGCCTAATAACTGTGCACATGGTGAACACGTCTAACAGGCTGCTTTCAACCCTTAAACACAGCAGCTCTAAATCAAACAGATGCTTCCCTCGTTCTCCAACATCTCCTTTGCGTCACATCTCAGAGCGGAGTAATTCAGCGCACATGAGATGGTGAAAGACGTCTGCAGCACACACAGAAAACGTTGCAATGGAGTTGCATTTCCATAATAACGCCACCTGACAGAGTTACACCATTTCTTCTGCAACTATTTCTGGATGCTTCGGTCTGAATCGCAACTTAAACAGCTCTGCAGCTTATTTATCATGAGAAAGGAGGCTCCAGGGAAGCCGGAGGATGAATGTGCTGTCCTGGCAACATTCATGCCTTGCAAAGCAGCAGTATGATTAAAATAGTAGAAATATGTGATGCCGCCTTTATGTGTGTCGCACTAATGATCCTATGCAAACAACAGCGAGGAAACAAAGTAACAGGACGTAATCGTTATTATGATTAAAATGTTATAATTCGGTACATCCTTCTATTTTTTAAACTTCAACTCCCTGGGGTTGGTTGATCCTCAAACTCATGTCATCGTTGATCATCCAGAATAATATGATGAACTTAATCAAAAATGACAATGAGTCTGAAAGAGTTTTCACATTCAGACAGGAGCGGTAAGCCCCCCCCCCCCACTGAGAGAAGTTCAGGACACACAAAGACAAAACTCCAGATTGCTGTCAGCTGTTAAATCATTTTAAACCCAATATATTTATAGCTCTGCGGTGGGAACATTATGAGTTATTAAAGGTGATGTATTATGCTTCCTTGAAGAGGTTAGGATAGGCCTAAGCATGTTAATTACATTTCGAACACCAAATCATTTTTAGGTCTTATTCTGCTCAGTTTTGCATATTTTGAGCACCTTGCAGAATGAGCTGTTTAAGGGCTTCTGTCACTTTAAAATCCAAATGAGCTGCTGCTGAGTAGTGAGCCACCAGTTTAGCTTAGCTTGGTGTGAGAGGTTGAGTGGCTAAAGGGTTTCCTCTGCCTACCTCTCCCAGAATGTTGTGCGGTTCTGGATCAGAGTTCAGTGAATATTCTATGTATTGAATATTCTATCAGATTATCTATAGACATCAATCATGTCTATTGCAATAAGTATTGTTATTGATTTATTGCCCAGCCCTAAAAGTTGGCCTTACCATTGTTGGCTGTAACGACAGCGGCGAGTTTTATGGTAAACGTCTCTACTGCATGATTCTGCCACCACTTTTCACTGCTGAGATGGTGTGATTCGGGTCATGGTCTGAGTTTTGCATTCATGTCAGGAAGTTCATAGTAGTAAGTTTCAGCTTGAAATATAAACAAGCGTAAGGAGCTGACAAGCTCCATGATCTTATCTTGAAAATGTTGACCCTGACCTTTACTGAGAAATCTGCAAACGGTCATCAAATCCAGTAACACTGCTGCTTCTAACCCAAAATGATAAAACAGTAACTTTGTTGCAATTTGGGAAACCTTTGTGTTATCTGCTCTCAATCTCTCTTGCCTAGAATATCTAGTGAAGTGAAAGAAAATGTTTCCTTTTAGAGACTTTCTTGCATAACTGTACTAACCTCAAACTTCATTTAAAATACCTCACTGATATTTAAAACTGTTGATATTCAGGCTTCCTTCCTCTTGAACAGCCTTCCATCCTAATCCTATCCTAATGGCGGTTGGCATGGAGTGTTTACAGATCAGGAAAAACGTAGGATGATCCGATTAACTGATCAAGCTGAAAATGGTTCTAATCCAATCACCATCTTTCATTTTTAAGTCAGTGCCAGAATAGCTTTAAAGGGTACGTATTGTACAAAATTCACCTTCTGCATGTTTTTGTACCTCCATTTGGGTTTCTGCTGCTTCTAAAAACAACCCAAACGTTTAATAAAAAAAAAAAAAAAATAAAAAAAAAGTTTTTTGGCAATAAGTTTATTATTTAGTGTCTGGAAAATGACCAGTTTCAAAACCTCTAGAATGTGACATCACATTTCGGCAGGAGCTGTCCCTCACCTACCAACCTCAGCGAAGAGCAACCTGTTACCCAGCAACCTGAGCAGAGCTCTAGCACAGCTGGTTTTACCGCTGTTTGCATTGTTCAATGGCTGCTGGAAAAGACAAGTGTTTTGTTGTTGCATTCTTGTTTGTGCAGGAGCTTCCAAGTCTGCTTTTCAAAGGTGTACAGTTGTATAATTGCGCATGTATTCGCAGCTTTTCTCACTTGCCACTGTAAACACTGAATTGGGGGGTGTGGCCAGCAGCAGCTCATTTGGATTTAAAGTGACAGAAGCCCTTAAACAGCTCATTCTGAAAGGAGTTCAAAATATGCAGAACTGAGCAGAATAAAACCCAAGAATGATTTGGTGTTTGAAATGTAATTAATATGCTTAGGCCTATCCTAACCTCTTCAAGGAAGTATAATAGATCACCTTTAATAACTCAAAATGTTCCCACTGCAGAGCTATATATATATATATTGGGTTTAAAATGATTTAATAGCTGACAGCAATCTGGAGTTTTGTCTTTGTGTGTCCCGACCTTCTCTCGGAGGGAGGGGCTTACAGGTTACCTAGCAACAACCTGTTTAGTAACTTGAACAGCAGCTGTTTCAAGTTTTGCTGCTGTGCCTCTTTACTGCTTAAAAACAAAGACAAAAAAATCATTACATGGAGTGAAAACAGTTAAGATCACACCACCAGTTCGTCAATCCTTCATAGATTTTTTTTTTTAAATCAATATACTGTTGTAAAACACATATTGAATTTTTGACTCAAGAGGGTAAAATATAAACTGACACCACACTTTTTATTTGTCAGATGTTTTGGAATTAATTTTTCCCCCATTCACATGTATCCGCTACCTCGTGTTGTACATTGAAACCTTGTGGTAGAAATATGAAAATCATGGCATAGGAGCTGTACAATTTGTGCTCCTTCTGCTTAACAGTCCAATTTTTTGTGGGAAGAAGAAATTCTTTTACTATCTAATTATTGAAAATGTTATGGTAGTCGTTCAGGAGCAAGTATAAAAAAGAAAACGGCAAAATGCAACGAGCTGGATACCATGGAGCTTCTTCTCGTGGGTGTGCAGCTCACCAGGCTCTGCTTGGCTGCTGCCTCCCGCTGCCTGGTGCACACCAGATTTCCCACATGCTGAGCTCCAGCAGATCTGCAGCTCTTACTCTGTGCATACTCCCTTAAGCACTGAGCATTGTGAAAAGCTCCACCACACCCCAGTGAGCAAAACCAAAACAAAAGGAAAAAAACTCTGAAATGCTTTGTTCCCAAGTGATTTATACATACAGTATGTGTAAATTCTACAATACTGCAACAGGGAAACCAAAAATTAAAAAGGCGCTACATACAGATGTTGTGAGAAGAAAAGAAGCCAAAGATGCAAACTGAGCAGAATTTGATCATTTATGATGAAGAAATCTGCCCATCTCTTACTCTGACACTTTTGAAAAATTGTTAATTTGCCGTTTCCCCTGATGCGACTCAAGAACCTAAACGCACCTTCTAAACATTTGCACGAATGTTCTTATCAGCATAGTTTCCTGATACTAATGAGGTCTTCCTCTGCAGAAAGCTCGTTATTATAAGCTCGTTATTAAGATTTAGAATGATCGGGTAAGAAAACATTTGCTTCAGCTGGAGCACTGATGGACCATTATAATTTTTCTGCACTGATTTAGCTAAACATCTGTCAGTTTGTCTGGTCCACACAGCAACCAGGCTCGTTTCCCCTCTCAAAGTGGGAAATTAAAGGATGACGCTGATGTGATCTTAATGCAGTAAACTGAATTTATTTCTTTGCTGGGGCTTTAATATTCAGGCCACATTAAAAGCAAACTACATTAACTGTGAAAAACTGGAAAAAGTCCAACAAGAAACTCTGATTAGAATCAAACAGCTCACTTTATAAATGTCATTCAACCCAAATGCTTAGGGTGTAATCATAACAATGAGTGGTCCTCTCCTACCAACACCTCCTACGAAACCAAAGCTTTTCATTCATCTTTTGCTACAGAAATGCTGAACTTTTATTGGCAGCTCCGGTGAGACACATCCAAGAAACTGCGGCCATCAGCATTTTTTCTGATTTCCTTTCAGTTCCTGACATACTGTGAAGTAAAGCGCCAGGGGAGTTTCTCTGCAGCTCTGAGCTGTTGACCCTCGCCAGGGAAATTAATGCATTTTGTACCAATGAAATTACTTACCTCGCAAGGATAGATTTTCCTGGAGCGAACGTGACATTCAGTAAAGCTGCACAGTTCAGAGGAAGAATGCAATAATGGAAGCACTTTCCAGCATCCATATAATACTAATGAGACAATATGGAGATGCATGGAGAATGTAAAGCATGAATCTAATAAAGAATATTGTGTACGATGATGAAAGATCCATCATGTATAAACTACCTTTCTGTTAAATCAGTTTTCGTGCTGATGGCATCTTAACGCATAGATTGCCAATACATGTGTCCTCATCCTGACCTATTTTTGTCTTTGTCTTCAAACAGGATTTAATTAAAAATGTTTACACATGCATATTCTACTCTTCTGTTTCCTAAAATGGCATACACCAAAATGTGTTCAGTTTTCTCAACATTGTATTCCTTATGTTCTTTTTAGTCACTTCTCCAGCAGATCCACAACACACTCTACTCTCATCAACTGATGCAAAATGACGGATGAAGCCAATTTTCTCTAAGTCAACTGCAAGAAATCCAATATGTTAATGATTGGACCAAAATATGTCAGAGTCTTCATACAACTTCTGTCCCACCCTGACCCAGTCCAGAACTATTCATGCTCAAATCATTTGTCAAAACAAACATTTTTCAAGTGTTTTTAGGGCATCACTGATTTGTGTGTCATTTTTATTAACTTTATTTAAGGATTTTATGTTACTCAATACTCTGTAAAGCCCATCATAAATAAAACGGTAGATAATTACTACCATCACAGCCCAAAGAAACAATAAGAGAATCAAAGTATGAAACCTGGACTAATTTTTTTAAATGGTGTGTTGTGAGGTTCTGCAGGGTTTAGTAGATTTCAGGCAAAGAAACAACTTCACCACTGAACTAAAAATAATTATTTCCATCTTTCTTTGCATTGATTCCTTTTGTGTATGACGTCTGCCTGTGGCCTACATTTTGTACACATGCACCATCAATACATTTAACCAGCACAGCCTATTTTATGGTTCAGTTCTTGCTGTATTGCGTTCCTAATGATGTAAGTTTCTGTTTCCCATCATTCCTTAGTTTATTTTTCCCTCAGCATCTTTAAATCGACTCTTTTCTCCACCTATTTTGGCTTCATTAAGAATCTTGTATAATCAGCATTTTCGTTTTTTCATTTTTTTCTGATGACTGTACAAATCACAGTCACATAAACAGGATGTTCTGAGGAATAAAACATTTCATAATCATGATTTACTTATTTCAAAGCAGGTGGTCTGACCCGAGTCGCTCCAATGAAAATCGGCTGAGTTCCAAACATCACAACAATGAAACTAGATTTAATTCATCCCATAAAGCTAATGACTGTGTTCATTACAGAATGCGATTATGTAGCGACAAAAAAGTCCTCGCATATCTTCCTACACTGCTTGGACTGTAACATTAAATTCATATGCATCTACATCATTTCCATCTCATTAATACACAGATGTATTCTGCAGCGAAGCATCCAGACCCTGTGTTGTGTGAATACAGCCGGTGGTGTCAGCCTGCTTTGTTCTTGCTGTTCAGCTGAATGTGCCTTCACACAGTCGCTGCGCCTCATAGTTGCCATGGCGTCAGGGCACAAAACGAGATGCTGGAGTTAGCTGGCAGGAGGGCATGGAACTACATACCTCTTGTCTGCTAAGTCTGTTTTATTGCCAACAAGCATGATGATGACATCACTTCCTCTTTCTGTTCTCACGTCGTCAATCCATTTCGATGTCTGCTGGAAGGAATTGACATCTGTGGAGATAAAGCAGAGTGAGATGACACCAAACAGCTAAGGCGATAAACGATGCAGCAGCACCAGTCCTCCCACTGCTGTAACCAACATGGAAAGTATAGAAAATGGAGGGGGGGGAAATGAGACTGTTGAAACCTTGGTAACAAAGTGTTCCTCATCACATTTCCTCATCTTAGAGCATTGTTCCAGAACATTCACAGCTCCGACAGTAAAGCTTCACTATCTGACCTCTATAATTTTTATTTTTTTTTTACATATTTGTTAAAACTGACATTATGTCGTGATAGCGTAGTATGGGACTGATAATCTGTGACAAAAAATGCAACTTGCTCTGCCATCACCCTGTGGCCAACTGTGGAAATGCACAGCTTCAGGTCAAAACAAACCAATCAGAGCCAGGATGAGGGTCTTAGTGCCGTTGATCATCCTCATGTGCGAGCTACTCACACCCTCCACTTGCTCTCTGATATGCTACAGTTGGTTCTCCACAACAAATGCTAAGGCAAGTTAGCATGTCAATGACACCAGATAAATATTTTTTCTGTCATTTTAAGTCATTTCTCCACCTTCAGCACAGTGACCAGTGCATACATGAGAATGATCGACAGCGCTAGAAACGTCCTTCTGGCTCTGATTGGTTGTTTCTGACTGGGAGTGGTGAATTTCTTCTAACCATAATAGTAGCACTTGGAGGAGAAGCTCAATTGTTCTATAGATTATCTGTTTATTTTATATACGGTGACAAATATGCAAAAAACATTTTTATAAAAGTTGTATGTTGCATTATTAAAGGTTTTATTTGGAAAGAATTTGAACCATCATCTTCTTTATACTTCAAAGCTAAGAACTACTTCCTGTTGGCAAATCACTTAAAATCCCTATAAAATTATATTGAAGTATGTTTGTTTGATATGTGTGTAACATTCACAGAAAATGTGAAAAGGTTCAAGAGGTTTTAATAGTTTTTTAAGGCAGTAGTTGATATGGAATAATACAAACAGCAGTGAAGTCCCATGTTAAGTTACTGAAATATGTCCACTTTGCCTGGCAGGGCTAACTGGCTGCTACACTGAGGCCCGTTTCATTTACTGGATATTGATTTTGATAAAAGATTTTATTTATTTTCCAAAGTGAACCTCAAACCTGGTAAATCATGTTTTTGATATTTGTATATGTCATGAGACAAAAGTTACATATCATAAAACCATCTGATATTATATATAGCCAGTGCTTAACTGAACAAAATAAGAACCTTGTAATATCTAACAAAAACTATACTACAGTACAAATATATGTAGCAACACTACTGATGGGCTAGTAGTCACTAATCAAGCCTTTTAGACTCCAAATGCTGGAGATGCTAGAACAAAGGATAGTCAAGTAACCCATAAGACGAACCACAGGGGACAGACAGCCTCAGTGAGTCAATATAAATGTGCCTTATACATTACATCAGGCAGAACATACTGTGCCAATTCAAAAGGTCTTATAGAAAGAAATTGACTCATCTTGTTGCATTTAATTAAAGTTTTCAAAAAATTTGAATCAATAGGAATCCTATGATCAGACTGTTCCATACAACATACCTGCCAAAATCTCCTCAATTTCAACCTTCCTTATAAAACTACAGAAAACATTGGAGGTGTGTGTAACTTTGTACATTTTTACACTAACTTTAGTTCTAATCCAATGATGAGAACTGATAACTAAAACATTAGCTTGGCTAATGCTAAAGCACTAAACCAACAACGTATTTAGTGGAAGCCAATGATAAAGATGCTAACTTCATTTCAAATTAAAACACTTTCAAGGGTTGTAGTCTTTAAATTCTATAACTCCTGTACTTGTCAAATGTTAGGGTATGCTCTGCTTTATGCAGATTCTTTAAACTTACATCCTTTTATTTTATTTTATTTGTATAAATTTAACAAACACCAGTTTTTAAAGTTGAAGTTGTTTATCAAATGAAGTGAAATGGTGTGATAAATCAAATCAAAGATAAAAAAAAGGTTATTTACGTTTAAAGAGGCAGTATTATGCATTTTACAGCCACATAGAATCATTTTATAACAATTAACTATATTACCTTCAGCTGTTATAAAAATGATGTACATATCAAACATGACTTAAAAAAATTGTACTTCTTAATATAACCCCTTGAAATTGGGCCTCTGTCTCTTTAAAAACTCCTACTCTTTCTGCAACTCCGCCTTCAGGAAGTCATCACATCTTTTCTCCATTAACACTTTAACCTAGTTTTTAAAAGCAATGCACTGAGAAGTAGCTTCTAAAATGAGCTCAGCTGATGTGCAGTTTTACCAGATGTTTACTAATTGCTGCTCTGAGGAGGAGCTTCATCTTCGTAAGCGGAGCTAGGTCCAACAAGGTGTATGTCACAGCTGAATGGTTGCCATGAGATTCAATGATTTCTCAAACATGCATGAAGGAATCACAGCAACATTCTAGGTATGTTTTTGATGAGAGAATGACATAACATGATGTAAAGCTTAAAAAAGTTGATTTATCATAATACTGCCCCTTTAAATCAAAACTTAAATTAATTATTTGTCTTTCAAAATATAAAAAGTCTGGTAAAGTCTATTCTCCATTCACATTTTCCTTTTTTCACCACCATACTTACCCAAAATTTGGAAACACTTTTTATACATTTCCTATGTAGTAATCCTGTCATTCTATCTGTAACAACAATCTCCAGAGTCAATCCCCTTCAGTTTTAGTGAGCACAATGTGAGCCTTCTGTAAAACTCACTATGTACGACAGAAACACACAGCCACAAAAAGACTCCACTAAGGAGCACAGAGTGAAATAGAAAAGCTGTCATCTGGGACACTGACTTGTAATGTCGTAGACCACCACGGCCACAGTGGAGTCCCGTATATAACTGGGGATGAGGCTTCTGAAGCGCTCTTGTCCTGCTGTGTCCCAAAGCTGCAACCTCACCTGGGGTTCAGAGAGAGAACGCTGAGGAGGGGAAGATTATTGAGACAGTCAGAGAGCCTGGAATCAGCTGGCTCCCTCCGCACACAGTCACAACAAAAACAGGGCATTATTCAGACGAACAGATCCGTCATTTCCAAGGTTGTACCGCTTTTTTTTGTGTGCCTTTTTTAAGATAAGCAGATAGCAAAACAGCAGATTTCATTGTATCCACCTACGCAGCACAGAAAGATGACATGCTGTTCCCTCAGCGCTGCTCAACAGTCTGAATGCATATACATTATTGTTAACTAACGCCACAAAACCATCAACGGAGACAGCTGCTGCTACTGGGAAATGCAACGTTTTCACTTCTTTTTACGATATTAATCAGACATAAAAAAGGTCCTTACCGTTCGATCTTCCAAGTACATTGTTTTGGACAGGAAGTCGATTCCAATTGTGGCCTGGAAAGGAAAGAAGATATCAACAAACCAACATCGCTAAACTCGACTCTGAAGATCATCATCATTATGATACGTGTAATAAATATGATTGAGGCAGTTGTTCACATATTAGCATTATGCTTAAACAACCAAAATACATCAAGAAGGTTGTTGATTTTAAATGCTTTTTACACTCAGTTGAGCTGTTTACAATCATGACTCACATCTTCCTCAGCATCCACTTATGTACCGCAATTGCAATCTAATCATTCCTTTTATTGTGTCATAAGGCAGATGGCAGTGTTCTTCTTCGAGACGTGTTTACTTTCCGCTTCCAAGCCCACGGCTTCTTTGCTTTGCTGCCTGTCATGATCTCATCAGCTGCTCCGGCTCTGATGAGCCCAAACTGAGAAATCAATGCTAAACTGCAGATCTGCATTTTGTTTCACCGCGACGCTTGTCAGAGTTGTTCATTTAGAAAGATGTGGAAATATTGCCCACGTCCTTTTGTGATGCAGATCGCTTTTCTTTTTAAAGGGAGAATAAAAGAAACTGTTCTGCTTTTTGCATATGCGGTATTCTTTGTCAAAACCTGAGTTTAGTGTAAATATTCTGTTAAGCAGTACAGCTAAACGTATGAAAATAGAGACAGCTGGCCACGGCAAATGTGATCGGTGTGTTTTTCAAGTAGCACTCCGAGATGTACAGATGTGGCGCCGGGGCTGACCCGGACCTGCGCGGCCAGCTCCAGCTGCTTCTTTAAAGTCTGTGTGACCTGGCAGACTGCAGCATAGTCCAGCTGGAGTCCTAGTTATAGATGGTCAACAGGTCCAGAAACACTGCAGAACTCTCAAGTAAAAATTAACATTATTTTCAGTACTTCTCCTGAAATACTTTTCACAGTATATACACTTTAGCCATGATAAAGTTCAAAGCATCAGACTTTGGAGATAAGAACAATATAAATAAATTATAGTCTGGTTTTGGTCTTAGTCTCGGAAGATCTGGTCTTGGTCTCAAGCAGTCTGGTCTTAGCCTTGGTCTTGGAAAATCTGTTTTGGTGTTGCCCTTGGAAAGTCTGGTCTTGGCCTTTCAAGACCAAGGTCTTGGACCTGGAGGGTCTGGACTTGGTCTTGGAAGAACCGGTCTCGACTCCATCCTTGGTTTTCTTGTTTCCAGCAAATAGAAACAATTTTAGTGATTCTAAACGACCTAAAACAGGAAAGATTTAGTCTGATTTAACTTCAGACAGTGAGAAAATAAAGACTGTATCTGAATCTTTTAATTAGGTGTGTGAAAATACCTTAATTTGAAAAACAGTTTGCAGTTGAAACCAAACATTAGATTTTACTTTACTACCAAACTGTGAAGTTTGAATATCAAACACGGTCGAGGACTTAATACAGAAATCTATCACTTGAAAACACCTAATTGAAATTCAAGCATGTTCAAAGATTTCAAGCGTCTCCACAAACCCAGTTTCCTAAAAATGGAGAAGTTCAGTGCAGCATTTGTGTGAACCATCTAGACAGGTGAATAGATGTAGATGCCATGTTCCTCTCTGTTGGGCAATTCAGCAGGGTGCCCACTGCCCACTTTGACACAACTGAGCATCAGCAGCTCGATCACGCACTTGTTTCCTTGGTAATGGCAGCAGCCACACTGAACTGATTCAGAGTCTGGCAAGGATACAGGATGTCATTTATACTCTTCTATTAGACTGAGCCACATCAAGCACTGCTGGGATCAAACTACACAAACTTAAAACACAAGAACTGGGGACGTGACAATAAGGGACAATTTAATCTGAAAAATTAAAACAGGATATTAAATACAAACTCTAGATGGCTACAAAATAAACTGAATTTTCACTTTTCAAGCTTAACAGACAATTAAGGAACAGTCTTCTTTCGACTGCTCTTAAAGAAAATGCAAAACAAAGAATATATTCTGTATTCAACAGCATATTAAATATAGATATTTATTACTGCTAAATCAGATCGAAGATAAACATAGTAGGTTGTTTTAGGAGAATAATAGAGATCTTCTAGGTTCTGTGCTTCCACTTTGAAAATAGAATCCCTCAGACAGCTATACATTCAGAAATGAGATCATGGGAAATTATTAATGTTCCTCCTGTTTCATTTTTAACAAGGACATAATGTCAGGAGGCTAGTCATACATGCCCCACCCATTCTGCTGCCAACTAGGGCTAAACCTGACTTCAGTAGACAGGAGTGGTTCTAATAATCCCCCTCCCATTTTAAAATGTTAAGTATAAAAATGTTTGGAAGCGAATCAGATATTAATCATTTAGTTACTTGTTGGACTCCATGGTAACAGAGGTTAGGAACACAAACTATATTCAGAGGAATGTCATTAAAATTAGGGCTGCAAGATGAAAAACAAAATCTTGCTATGATATTGGTAATATTGTGGTTGTTTAAGTCACTTAAACAATATCTTTACTAAAAGAAATCATGAAAAGAAAGAAGCACAAACTTAGACTTACCAACTAAAACACATATTCCACATCAGCTAACTTCAGCATTGTGAAGGTTTCCTGTATTTAAACCTTGAGCCATTTATTTTGGTAGGCGCCAGACTATTGAAAAGAGAATGAACAACATGTTTCATGTTTTAGACATTCACAAAGAAGACTGAAGCAGCTTTTGAGTCTCGTAATTTTAGAGAGACTTCAGAAGAATTTGAAATCTGTCAGTCCAGATGGAGGGCACAGAAAACACCTGCCGACACAGGAGCCCTTGAAACCTGAGATACAAAGTACATGTTGGCACAGTCAGAAAGGGACTACACACAGACCAGAACTTGAATATCTAACACATTCCCCAAATTTCCTCTGCAGAAAACTTTCTTCTAAATTCAGCAGGCTAAACAAATGCTGCTTTCAAGAGAAAAGAAAGAGGAAAAAAAAAAATCTTCTGACAGCTCTGTTCCTACCAGGACTTTCAAGGTCCTCCGTCTAGCAGGAGCGCTGACAAACCGAGCGACCCTGAGTCACAGAGAGTCCAGAGGCATCTGTTCACTGCACAGCTTATTAAGAACACGCAACATGGTTCATGTGAGGTTTGCTGCCAGCACTGTTCAGGGGAGTCTCCTTTCACAAGAAAGCGGACTGAAAAAAATCGAAGACCCCGAGACCCTGAACAGCACTGAAGAAGGACAGAGCAGCTTTTTAAAGACTACATTTCTCGAGTCAAGGAGAACATGGATGCTTCAACTCTGATCATCATTGTGGTGTTGTGGGTAGAAGAAAAATAAAAGTCAGTTTATTATTATGACAAAGGTCCATGCTTGATTCGGCGGGTAACACACAGTCACTTGGCATAAGCACGAAGAACAAAGCGTGGATAGGGTTAGGGTTATGTCTGCTTCCTAAGTTGCATCTTCTCAGTATTGTAGACCTGCTCTATCTAATAGGCAGGGGTCCATTGTAATAGATAAAATTATTCCAAATTTTAAAAGATCAAAACTTAATTAATTGCTGTTATTCTGATTTAAATTAAAATAAACTAAATGTTCTACATGTTATAAATTTCTGTGTCAGCACTATAAATCTGTAGTAATGCCAACTCGAAGTTGAAGTGTCAACACTCGGCCCTCGCCGGGCTTATCCTTTATATCGGTTAAGATTTCAACATGTAAACAAAACATCCAGAGTTAGATTTCATAGCTTCAATAAGTTTATTGATTCAGTTAACCTGGAGCTCGAAGGTTAGTTTTACACTAAACAAGTTGGAAAAAATGAGCACGGCTTTTTTTTCCCTCCCAAAGACGGCGATAACATTTCAGCCTTTGAGTAATGAAAACGGGCAGAAAAGAGCAGCTGATTCTGATTATTTGGGGAGAACAGACAGATGAAATCACAGCCTGGTGGCCAGGCTTGACTGACAGCTCCGACGCAACTGACAAAAGCGTGGAGCCTCCAGGGACCCCAGAGCCCTTTAACATGTGCTGCCAGGCAGCAAGGACGCCTGTCTCAGTCTCTCTCGGCTGAATGGCTGCTTGATAGGAGACTTCTGCTTTAAAAAAGGAGCAAATGCGGCTCGCCTCACTGACATCCTCCCGCTGCCTGGGGTTGCCGTAACGCTCAGTTTCATCTTTCTGACTGCCGTCGGTCACTAAACACACCGCTGCTCCTCTTTCAAATGACTCGGCCGCATCTGCTCGACTGTCCGAAACTTGACGAATGATGAATCAAAAACGCCAGTCGACAAGCTCGGATGTAGAAGCTGGAAACCATGACGGCATAAATCTGCACATCAGGACAGGTGTCTCCTGTGGGCTCTATTCAAATCAATTTTCAAACCTCATTGGGCTAATATATCCTCCCCCCCTCTGAGCAGCAGCACAAACACTCTCACCGATCTGATGCCTGCTGCATTTTAATTAAAATGTAAAGGTCTCTGGAGTTGAGCCAGAAAAAATACAGCAAAATCACTGTCTGCTCTACCTGCTACTGAGAAAGAGGGTCATTGTGCAAATATAACTATGAATTAAGGAAAAATGAGTTATAGTTTTGATCCATGTCAATTAAACTATGACTAGCATCACAGTAGATGGGGGGAAAAAAATGCAGGAGCAAATTTTCCTAAAACTTTGGGGGCTAAGGGGGTGGGGGGATTCTAGAAAAACTTGGACATTTCTGAGTTCCATAGGTCAAAAATATTCTAGAAAACACTAAGAAGATATGAGATTAATCGCAGAAATGTTCTTGGATAAAAACAAAAAAGGACATTTTTGAGTCTGAAAAGTCCCAGAATTGCTAGAAAAATCTCAAAAATGCTCTAGAAAAAAAAACTTTGAAATTTTCAGAGATTCAAAAGTCAAAGATATCCAAGTCAAAGATATCCAGAAAAATATATCTAATTTTTTTTTTAGATGTATCATAATAAAATAGAGGTTATGAAGCGTTTTTTTTAAAACCTTTCCTTAAACAAGCAAACAGAAAACCAACCCGCTTGCCGCATTCCTCCCAGCTGTTGCAGCCACAGCTGTGTCGGCGTAAAGACTGACATTAAACACAATATGAGCGCTTCATTCAATAAGCAGATGCTTTCTATTCAGCGCCAGCTTGCTGTCTGTCCCTTCAGGTCTCATTACTTCCAGACTTCTGCAGAACGCCATTTATGTGTGAAACCAAGTCCCCACTACTTCTTATGATGATTACATTAAATGTTGGCTTGGATGGCTAATAGATATCCAGACTAGAGTTTATCCAGCACCACTTAGCCTGGGAATTACAACATCAGCCTTGGGGTAAGATTGACTGCAGATGAGCCACACTGGCCCAGATGTATTGATAGAGCGTCTGCCACCTCTGACAATGATGCAGACATAACAGTCATTCATAAATGAACATCATAAATTCTAGTCTATAAATGAACAAATGTGTGCCAGCATACTAATTGGTGCATATGCAGATCAGCAACAAACATGCATCACTTCTATAACGGAAGGCAAAAGTAGCAGCAGCTGTGTGGAACGATCCTGCTCCACTCGTGTTGCCAAGTGTCCAACAGCTGGACAGTGCAGCGGCAAAAGTCACCAGACAGGGAAAATGACCCAGGGAGGCATTAAATATCTTTACCTGCACTCAACAGGTTTAAAGTTAGAGGAGTGAAAGAGTTTCAGTTAATTATCTGGAGGGAAAAGTAGCTGTTCTGCTCAGATAGTTAGCATCAGGAGCAAAAATCAACCGTCTCACTTTGTGCGTTGTTGTGAATAAACTACAGAATCTCGGTGCAAATCAAGGATTCTCTCTCTCTCTCAAGAAAAAAAAAATCTAATAACTGCAATAGCTTTGCAGCTGGGCACAGTGAAAAGTTGGAAATGATGATTAGAGTCATTAATGAAACATCCACACACACAAAGATGTCAGTCTGGAAAGTCACCAGTGCTGCTTATCCAAAGTTTAGGATTGATGTCAGGTTAAAAACAAATGTTTAATTGGGCACTTTAGCAGGCCCAATTAAACACGGTCTGCTAAAGTGTGTCCGTTGGTTGCAACCCAGCGTTCTGATGCTAAAAATTAGCATCAATGCTGAAGTAAGTTACAATGTATTCAATAGCATGTGGAGAACCACAAGCATGTTGAGCAACATGGACCTACTCCATTCAGTATGTTAAAATTAATGTATAAGCTAAAATTAAACAAAATGCTAATGTTAGCCTAAATGCTGCCAGTGGCATGTGGGTTATAACTAGCATGTTGTCTTACATTGACTTCCTCAATTCGGTGTGCTAAACATGGATAATGAATAATAATAAAAAAAGATAAAAAGCTATTTTTAGGGAAAAGGCTACTTCTAATGAATAGCAATGCATGGGGCCTGCGTTCCTATGGCTGGCCCCAATAAGATTACCTTATTGTTGTTTATACATCAACACATTGAAGTGCCGTCCTATCAGATTATTAGAGAGTAGCTCTGTAATTGTGCCACTTCTATCACCAGTCACATCATCAATAATCAGCAGTGACCCCAATTTACTGGCAGCAATGCATGTCCATGTCTAATAAATGAGTTTATAATGCTTTGGATAATCAGCTCTTCCATTCCCACTGAATGCAGATAACATTCCATTAATCAGCTTCAGGTAAAACATGTCTTATTCAAAAATCTTGTACGGGTTACATCAAGTTTGAGTTTCACATGAAGAATACTTCAACTCTCATGCTTATTTTATATACATATAGCAGTGTCAGTGGATTTGTTTTCCAGGTTTTAATATTCAGGAAGGTTTAAAAGAAGTAATTTTGTCTCAAATGACAACTTAGAAATATTAGTTATAAACTGTTTGTTCTTTGGTGGAAGGATAAGTCATAGTTGGAAGATGTACATGTTACCTTGGTTTTATCCACACATTCATCAGAGTGTTATTTTAAAGTTCAATGTGCTGCTGAGCACACCGCTTTGACTCTCCTCACTTTTTAGGTCAAAATAGGTATGGAAAATCTGTGCTATGTAATATTAATGTGTTATATTATTGAGATTAAGTGCACAAGTTAACTTTGTAAAAATGTAAAGTTAATTTTATTTCCTACCTTTCATCAGATCAGAGTACAAGCCATTTGAGGTCAACTTCCTTTTACAGTCGGTGAATGCCTCCTCTTTTTATTCAACAAAACTAAACAACATTATGTTGAAGGAACCTCTCATCCTAAAGGCCCCCAAATACGAGTTTTCTTCTAAATCCACATATGTAGGATGTATTTGGAAGGCTAGCGATGTAGCAGGAGGCCCCCCACTGCTACCACCATGCTACTGCTCTTCTGCTACATGCACACTGTTGTCTCCTGGGTCTGCCACAACGACAAGCAGATGGTAGAAGAACAGCTCACTTCCAGAGTCATCAAGAGGTGTGTGCAACATTGGCAAAAGTGCGATGTGTCTGGGCAAGAGCGTCACTCTGACAAAGCTGTTGTCTCGAGTATCATAACTCCGTACAGTAACAATGTTAGGACACTTTAATATTCTTGAAGTGCGAGTGGAAGAAAGTGCCTATGAACTGGTTGCTTTTTAACTGTGAGCTACTGACAGAGATGTGAATGCAGCTACAGCTTCTGGGTAGTGAAATATGAAATACTGAAATCTATGGGTGGGTTATGAGTCCAGTGCAAAGTGCCCAAGGATGAGAAAGTCATAACGAAGGTTGTTCCTGATTTCTAAATAAAATGTGATTCATTAAAAAAATAGGCGTCCTAGAAAAAAAATGTGTTCATTAGTATTTATGACAATAAGAGATACTCTGCATTTTGATGCACTTAAGATTCACACATTAGACTTTCTGTTAATGCTAAAACAATAAACACAATATTTCTCTTTTATTAGGATTGAACACTTTCAATAATTACCACAATACAGTTTGAGAATAAAAGTCTAGCTTATATGTCAATATGTAAAAAAAACTGTTTAAAAATGTATTCAGAAAATATAATAAAAATAGTGGGTGATATGAACTTAAATGATATTTTGTGATAATGAATGTATCAAGTTTTTTTTTAGTTCTTTTGGTTGTGACTATACTCCTTTGTAATGCACTTCTGTAGGATAGCACTCACATACAGAAGTGTGACTTGTATGACTTAGCAGCATGCAGCAACTGCATTTAATCATATTTTCAAATTTACTGATGTCTATTCATGCTCTCGGTGAAAAAACAGCAGATATAATGGTAAAACTATCAATCCTGAAAATATGACAATTTTCAGAGATTTTAGACCATCAAAATCTATCGTGGCAACAATAAATCAAAACTCATAAGAAATTTATTGTGATATGAACAATATGATAAATGCATAAAATAAAAGACCTGATAAAGATTTTTGAAAGTGGCTCAGTGGGTTAAGACGTCGTCTTGTGGGTTCGATTTCATCCTCCGCCTGCCATATGCTAATATGCCTCAGTGTATATAAGCGTGTAGTTTGTGAGAACAAATCACTATGTCTACCAAAGCGCTGTATGAATTCAGTCCATTTACCATTCACTAGACTCTCTTCAAGACTGCAGGACACTATGGATTAACAATGGCATTTTCTCAACTGTACCAATCCCATTTGAAAAATATGAAAATATGTTTGAGTATGACCACAAAAATAACATAAATGAAGTTCAATGTAGTATTTGTAGTCTCTTCTCTATTCTGAAAGAACCTCTTCCATATTGCCTTTTAGATCTGCTATATTGCCTTTTAAAGAATACAGTTATTATTAACATTTCCTGTTTGCCTTTTTTATTGCTTAATGTTTCAGTTCTTACTATAAAGCATGCCGTTAACCACAAAAACCACGACTGCTGTCCATAATTCATCCACCAGTTGCTCTGGTTCAGTGTAGTTTGTAGTTAATCCATCCTCATCTTCGTGCGGCTCACACTCAACATCTTGAGACCAAGATGACACCAAAAAAATCAATCGGAACAGGATGTTCTCAAAGGGAAGCTTCACCGAGTGTGATCAGCAGGTTGCAACAGAAACATAGACTTAGAATCTATCATAGGAAGATCTAGTTGGTTAGAAATGGACCTCTGTTCTTTTGTATCACCCATTGGTGTACTGCTACCTGTCCACGCCCGCCGACTCCCACTTCAAAACATAATTGAACTGGTTACTGATGTTGAAATGCCATAATTTGGAGTATAACTATATATGCAAAAAAAGATAAATCAATTTCTCTTTTTTTTTATTTCAAGTTCAGCTCAAACTTATTCGCTTTCCTCGCTTTGCCTGCTCCAATAACCACAATGCAACGCTGCAGTTCTTAACGTAATCTCTTTACATATATTAGATCGTGAACTAAATGAGCTAAAAGACACAGAAATTCTCATTCTACACTATCCATAAGGGTGAAAGATTTATGTGTAATTCCAGTTTTATGACTGCGTAAGAAGATCCTTCTTTTGCTTTAAAAGCAATAACCCCGCAGGCGTTATTAAACCGTCTACAGGCCTGCAGATGCTCACAAAGATCTCCAGAAGTGCTGGAGCTGCAGAAGCAATATTCAGTTTTTAGGATTGAGACAAACAGAAACAGACCTAAAAAACACTAATCGTCACGGGAAAATAGGTATTTTTGAAGCTTTTTGACTCAAACGCAGCTGTTTTAACATGTTCTGACATTTTACACATGGCGGATATTTATAGTAAAGCTGGTTTAACTGGAGTACATGTCTTTGATTCATGAAGAATATCAAAAGAAAGGCTTGCAACACTTGTGACTGATCAAAACACATAAGTTGTAACATTACAGACTAAATAGCCAGCTACATAAACAACCACCTACCTGATATGTGTTGTCAAAGCTGTCATACATGAACCGTGTGATCAGAGATGTCTTTCCAACTGCAAGACAAGAAAAGAAAACAATAGTTTCTATTTGAGTGTGAACGAGACATTCAGGAAGTAGACTTTCTGTCATGGCTGTCAGGCCTGGCGAGGGAGCTTATTAGAGCAAAGAGGTGACTGAGGGGGGTCAGGTGTGGCATCTGGTTCGCATGTAATTGGAGTCACACTGTTGCTGCAAATCCTGTGGATTTCCTAAAAGCTGGGAATTTTTAATGGCGGTAAAATCCAAGAAAGCAGAGATGGTCTATTTTAAAGCAAATGGTAAATAAAGTAAATGTTTCCAATGTTGAATGATATATAAACAGTTGGAAGGATGGGCAGATCAATAGGATGGATAGGTCCTATCCGTCCTATCAATGGATGGAGGAACAGATGGACAGATAGATGGATACATAATGAAAGGATGGATGGACGGACAGAGAAAGCATGGATGGCTGTATAAGGTGTACAGTGCCTGTACAAAATATTTACTCCTTGGGATGTTTAACCCTTTTTATTACTTTTACAAATCAATCATGATCAACAAAATCTGGCTTTACTGACATAATTACAAAAAACCCTTTGATGCCAAAGTGAAAACTAATGTCAACCATATAATGGCAATTGCATAAAAAAATTAAACCAACCCAAAATAAGTGATTGCATAAATATTCACCCCATTTAAAGTGACTGACTTAATTCAACAGAGGTCCAGCCATGTGGTGCTAGTACACAAAGGGTTACTGAAAAGTTTAAGTCATACAAGTAAATCTGGAGTTTAGCTGAATCCATCCATCCATCCATCCATTTTCTTACACCCTTTATCCCTTAATGGGGTCGGGAGTTGCTGGTGCCTATCTCCAGCTGGCGTTCCGGGCGAGGGGCAGGGTACGTCCTGGACAGGTCGCCAGTCTGTCGCAGGACAACACAGAGACACACAGGACAAACAACCATGCACACACACCCTCACACCTAGGGACAATTTAGACAGACCAATTAACCTGACAGTCATGTTTTTGGACTGTGGGAGGAAACCGGAGAACCCGGAGAAAACCCACGCATGCACAGGGAGAACATGCAAGCTCCATGCAGAAAGGCTGGGGCCGGGAATCGAACCCAGAGCCTTCTTGCTGCAAGGCGGCAGCTCTACCAACTGCGCCACTGTGCAGCTGAATCCATTATCATGAAATGGGAAGAATATGGCGCATGTGTAAATCTGCCGATCAGGTTGTCTATTATTCTCCAGATCTGAAATCTACTTAAAAATAAAATCCTAGATTTTTCCTAACTGCATAATACTTTCACTCACTACATTCATGTGTTCCTGTTCACAAACAGAGCAGACAGTAGTTATATACGAGAGCGAGCCACTGAACGCTTTGATTAGAATATACAATGATTGCTGTGATGATTGTGTTTCCAAGTAGGCCTGCAACGTGTCAAGGAAGCAAAACATTGCTGAATGTCGCAATTATAAGACTTGTGTTAAATAAGCAAACGCCTTAGTGTTATTGTCTTTGTGCTTCAGTTCTCTACCCATGGAGCACTTAAATAGTCTGATTTAAGATAACTACATTATTTCCAGCAACATTGTTTCACTGAAAAGCTTGAATCAAGCAAATGAGCATCTTAAGTGCAGGAGAAAATGGATTCTTGATCAATCTAGAAGCACAACTACCGTCGTACATTTACGCTGCTGAAAGCTAACATACATTTTCTACATTTTGGCCTTTCTAATCAAAAAAGTTTAAAGAGTTTTACAGCATTAGAAAAACAAACAGCATGATCGCAGTTCAGGAAAAAAGCTGTGGGCAAGCTTAAAGTTAAAATCTTTTGAGCTTTGACTATCCCACTGACTCAACTCAAAGGTTGAAAAGGTAAACATCACAAATAAAGGGCTTAATTAATGTCCAAATCAAACTGCAATTCAGAATCTGAAGGAAAGACTCAAAAATCTGAAACGCAAACTGAAATCTGAGAATTATGCATGTTTTTTTTCCCTTTTGCTTCTGCTTTGTGTGATAAAATTGCAATTAAACATCTAAACTGTGTTGTAACATGAAACAGTAAATGGTTTAAGGTGAGACAATAGACAAAGTGACATTAAGTTAAATATTCAACAAAACACATCTACTCAGAATATGATATAAATTCACAGTGCAAAAAAGAGAATGATCTTAAACTGCATGGCTTTTCTCTTTTAAGGTGTGATGTCATGACTCAAACAGAATCATCGAGGACATAGAAATTTAGCTTTTTTTATTTTAGAGGCACTAATAGCTTGCCATATCATAATTAATCATTTACAGAAACCGTCTGGATGTAAGTTTCCAAGTGATGGATAGTTCTTAATTATGTTTATCTCAAAATTTTAATAATGAAATGTACTGAAGCAGGAAAAATACAGAAGTCAACAGGATTTGACTCAAAACTCTGCTTGTGTGTTTCCTGCAGAAGGGAAGATAATTGACAATAAAATAGTTGCATCTGTGACTTCTATGTCTTTCACTCCAGAGCCATAATTTCTGAGTGTAACAGTATAATCTGCCTCCCCACCCAAAACTTCAACATGTGCAGCCTGGGGTTTAGTCATTCAGGGTTTTTATTGCTCTTAAAAGTTGGTGAAACTAAACTCATTATTTATGCAACAGACACCAACCGCAAGTGAACACTTCAAATACACAGCGACAGCCTCCCTCGGTAAACATAATCTGTACTATATTCACAGTTCATCAAATGGGCGGCCCATTTGCAATTGTTTACAGGAAGATTTTATCAGCCAGACCAATTACATGGGGCTGTGGCTTCACTGGTTTCCATAGCTGCGAGGCACAGACTGATGTGCAGCCACTGATTATCTACACTGATTTATTAATACATCATCTGACTAACGTTGCTCTAAAGCTGTCTTATTTTGGGCACAAGTCATTTGACTTAAAGGTAACCTTGTAGCTCATCATTCCAATGTGTATAGCCCTAAAAGGTGAATAAATTATATATATAATATTAGATCTAAAATGCCTTGGCCAGCAGGTGGCAGTAAAGCCCATTAAGGTAGATTGATAGCAAACAAAGAAGATGCATGGGACTCATTCAATAACTCAATCATCAGAAACAACCAATCAGAACCAGGAGGAGGGGCTTAGTGCTGTCAGTCATGCTTACACCATCCTCCTTGCTCTTTGCCATGCTACAGCTACAAAACCTGCAACAAAACAAACAAAACCTGCCATGAATACTAAGGCTAGTTAGCATGACCTCCGATGACAGCGGATAAACCGTTTCACCAACACATTTACCAGTGTGTTTATGGTAATCAAGACCAGGAGGAGAGTCTTGATTGTCAGCCCCAAGACACACCTTCATTTATCACCAGTAAACCAGATCAACCATATTGCAAATGAATTCTGCTTCTATGGATTTCTTATATTAAATATTGGGTGCAAAAGATGTTTTAAGATTTTTGCAGTAATTAAAAACTTGGACCAGCTCAAAATATTATAAGAATCAAAACACTTTGGTTAGGTGGAAACAGAAGGTGCAGCGCTGGAGATAATAGCACCAATATTCACTTCATGGTACTTGCAGAAAATAACCACAATCATCTTATTGCATTTCAAAAGAAAATAATGAAACAGGAGAATTATGAAGTTCAACTATAATTGGTATGGGTTCAATAAATTAAAAATATAGTAGAGCAAGTTTGGGTTCAGTAGAGTCTGAGATTTTAGAGTGGGTTGAGTGTTGTAGAAGATTTTATATTTTAATATTCAGGACTTCAGGGCTTTTGAGGCATTCAAAATTCCCTTCAGACCTGGAACTTTGGCTCTGCTCTAGAAGTGTTGATCACAGGAGGGCTGGGCACTTTTCAATGAGTTCATTTGAATTTGCAGTACAGGCCAGGTATTTGTTTATTTCATTTTGAAAACGTGCCAGCAAGCCGAGTTTATTGTATGTCGTGATTTGATTCAGTTTTTCAAAAGAATATGTACAAACTCCAGTCCAGCAGCACAGCTGGAATAAACCACTTTAATTCATTTTTATTTTTTGGAATGGAAATTAGGTCCTTGGAAAACATAGTTTTACGTTTTTGAAATGTATGTTTTCAACATTTGTTATACATCTAAACATATTTAAGATCTTAGACTTGTGTGTAAAGTATTTTTTAAAAGCAATTATTGTTTGTTGTACTTCATAAAAAAAGCACCACACAGATCACTACTAAGTCACCTCATCTTTCGTCCTTCAACGGTCGACTTCACAAACTCTTTTTCAGTTTTTCTCTTCCATTCAAGGTCCTACATGAATCTCACACTTATTGACTATTAATGTCATAAATATTGTTCCTCTGCCAGCAATAGATATTATTCTACTTAGCATCACCAAGTCAAACTCTGAGCCTTTCCCATTAGACCCAGTATTTAAATGACACCCCAACCCAGAGTTCAGCCACAATAAGAAAACCTTCAAACCTTTAAAAAAAACAGGAAATTAAAAACTATATTTCACTTAACTAGTAACATGATGAGTATTTCTAATAAATAAAATTTCATGAAGCAACTCTTACATAAGCTATAGATTTTTTAAATTGGAAAAAAAAACCTTGGAAGCATAGATATTTTGAAGATAAAATTAGTTTTACTTGAATAAACGTGGGAGGAAATTGTCAAATTAAGTCTATATGTCATCGTACTCCTTCGCATATTGTCACACTGACCCTCTATTCAGTTTGAGCTGCAAACACAACTGGCTTTCTATGCAAATGACAAATACATAGGAAATTTTCCTTCATCTGCAGAGCTTCAGCAGGGTTAGAGAGGACAAATCATTGGTTTACATAAGGCATTTAAATGTTTAATGCTGTTGTGCAGCTCTGAGTGTGAACCTGATGACATCGTTGTCTATTTAAGCCTAGCTGCAGATGATGTTGTCATGCAAGATATTGTGCAAGTTAAGTTGCTGGAATCTCCTCCGATGTGAGGCCTAAAGTTTAGTTTCCTTATTTCTGCTTACGGATATAAAAAGTTGCATAGTGGTTATGCAGCATCTTGTAAAGGTGGAAGGTTAAATGAACATAAAAACATAGGTCACTGAAAAATGTTTTCATTTTTGGTCATTTTATTTATTGTTTCTTGCATTGCCCCATGTTTATTAAATCTGCTAAAATGACATCAGGTGACTGAAGAAATTATTAGGGAAAAATCAAGATCATCAATCTTGAAAGTCATCCAATGTTCAGAAGACTAATGACACTCTATCTTTTTTTCCTGAAATTAAAGTTTTACCAAGTCACGACAACAACAATTATTAGCATGGATGCTGCAAATCAAAAACTAGGACTAAAATGTAAGCTGTTTTAGTGTTTTTGTTTTGAGTTTCAACCTCTGTTGTGGACAAGATTTTTAAAAGTTTGCAAGCTTTTGGAAATGTCAGAGTTAAAGTAAAGGTCAACTAGACTTTACACACATGGACAGATGTTTACAGTCATCAATGCTAACTGCTTACATTTTCACTCCGTAATCACCTTGTTTTAGCATAAAAGTATGATCTTGAAAATGCTCTGGACACACGATGTCAGCTTTACCCCTAATGGAAATGTTTTGTCTCTTAAGATTACAGTTTTAATTTTTTTTAAAAATTGACAATATTATGCATTTTCCAGGCACAATGTGCATTTTACTTCCTAATTTAAACGCCTTGAAATTGGGTCTCTGTCTCTTTAAAAACTCCTCCCCTTTCTGAAACTCCACCTTCAAGAAGCTATCACAACATGGCTCCTCTATTAACCGTTTAACAACATTTTTTCCAGCATTTCACTGAGAAGTAGCTCCTATAATGAACTCAGCAAATGCACAGTCCCACTAGATGTTTGCAAATTGCTACTGACTAGTCTGAAGGAGCTGAGTGGAGGAGTTGCAAGGGGAGAGCTACTAGGTGAGAGAGAAGCTCAGGAGCTTGAAACCTACAGCTCAGAGAAGGAGTTTCATCCTGGAAGGTGGGGCTAGGTCAGAGTTGGGCAATCCTGGTCCTCGAGGGCAGGTGACCTGCAACTCTTAAATGTCTCCCTGGTCCAACACACTTGAATCCAACAGCTGAATCACGTCCTGAGTGCAATCAATTTCTCCAGAGCCTTGCTAACGCCCTCATTATTTGACTCAGGTGTGTTGAAGTTGAGACACATCTAAAAGTTGTAGGAGACCAGACCGGCCCTCGGGCCTGGAGCTGCCCACCCCTGGGCTAGGTCCTCCCAGGCATTTTGCACATCTGATTGGTTGCCATGGAGATTAAAGGATTTCTCAACCATGCAAGAAGGACACAAAACAAGACTCCAGGTTTGTTTTTATGAGGGAACATTATAACATGATGTACATCTAAAAAAAATAATTGTATTTTACATAATACCGCCCCTTCAAGAGAAATAAGCTAAAATCAGTATTGGTAGGTCAAAGTTTTACAAACAAAAAATTTATTTTAAATTAAAAAAAAAAAAAAATCAGCCACAAAACTCATCTGCTCATTCCTAATCAAAACTTCATCTTTTTAGTACCTTTATGTGCATGTCCCTTAACAGCACAGGAATAAACATAAGAACTACATCTGCTCACACTGCTCATTTAGAACAAAAACACACAAGAGTAAAATTGATAACTATGCAGACATCCTAATAATTGGCAAACCAGATACAGCAGATTCCTGAGCAGAGTGTTTCCAGTTGCATCTTTAGTTCTAATAAAGTCTCATCTTGGTGTGATCCTTCAAAGACTTTTCAGACCGAGCTGGCAACATGAAGGCCAATTACCAGAGAAAACTGGGGCCCCGCTGTGGGACAACCTGCTTTTTTAAAACCAGGAGTCCACCGAGCACAGTCAGCAGACACCTCATCAAGACGTCTTCTAAGAGCTCAAAATGCAATTTTACGGCACATTAAAGTCCCTGCACAGTTCAGCTTGCTTTAGGTTATTGCACTTACCGCTATTTGTGAACAATGAAAGCACAAAATGAGATAGTTTAGGGCTCTTATCTCAACAGCTACAGTACAAGGAAGAAAAAAATAAATATGTGGCTGAGAAAAGAAGAAATCCCTTTTAGATATTATCAGAGGGGATAATAGGTGTTATTTAATGGAGTTCACTTTAATTATTTAACACTGTGAGGCCTATTAAGTCAATACTGCAAATTACGTATTTAGACTGCAGCACTGGTAACCCTTTGTTTTTGGTTAGATAAAGAAGTGCCACTTAAATGACAAAAAAAAGTGCTTGAAGTTGAAGCTGACCAGAGCTTCAATAAACACAAACAGCAAATGAAATCCACTGTCTAAGCAGGACTTTGTTTTCTTTTCATTACGAAAATAATTTAGGAATAACGCAATTAAGGAGGAATAAACATAGATTGTGCTGCACAGTGTGTTGGCTCCATTTAATTATGTGCAGAGGTGCACAGTGTGACTCATCGGTTCAGTAGATGGAGGGCCAGTCTGCTCAGCGGGGGTTGGCTGCATTCAATTTGGTTTCATTTTAGACACTTTTGGTGAGTGAAGAGCAAATTTCAACTTTAACAATGTTGCAGCTGGACGAACAATGTCAGTGAGACTGCAGACAGCATTCAGAGTCTTTCATATTTAAAGATGAGGGACATTCAATCAACTGCAGCGCTGTGGAAAACTTATTGCACCTCACTGATTTCTTCTGCTTTTGATTCATTTTTTTGTTACACTTAAAGCAGCAATATGTAACTACTATAAAAAAATAGGATCTTATATATGTTAGAAATGTTACTATGTTACAGTGAAATATAACACTGATAATCTGTTAAGGGTGGTACAACCTATCATTAGGTTTAGGGAGCACATCATTTTCTTTTTTAAACATCGGACTTGGTTGTTGGGGGGCGGGGGGGGGGGGGGGGGGTTTGGTTTTTTTTTTTTTTTTAAAAAATTTTTTTTTAAAAAAAATACCGAAAAAGCAAAAATTAAAAAAAAAAGGTTTTTACGTGGTT